>PVKP010002640.1:0-120301 GCA_004027715.1 Plecturocebus donacophilus
TTACAGGCGCCCACCACCATGCCCAGCTAATTTTTGTATTTTTAGTAGAGATAGCATTTCACTGTGTTGGCCAAGCTGGTCTCAAACTCCTGATCTTGTGATCTGCCTGACTTGGCGTCCCAAAGTTCTGGGATTACAAGCATGAGCCGCTGCGCCCAGCCATTTTTTTTTTTTTTTTTTTTTTTTTTTTTGGGGGGGGTTTCCCTTTTTTTTCCGGGGGTGGGGTTTAATGGCAAAGTCATGATTCACTGCAACCTCCTCCTCCTGGGTTCAAGCAATACTCCTGCCTCAGCCTCCCAAGTAGCTAGTAGCTGGGATTTCAGGCATGTGCCACCACACCCAGCTAATTTTGTATTTTTAGTAGAGATGGGTTTTCTCCATGTTGGTCAGTCTGGTCTCAAACCCCCAACCTCAGACAATCTGCCTGCCTTGGCCTCCCAATGTGTTGGCATTACAGGCGTGAGCCACCTGCCCAGCCTCCCCAGAGTTCTGATCAGGCCTGTTCGGAGATCCTAATTTCTTCAAAGATTTGTATTTCCCTCTTTTGAATCTGTGTCCAATTTCAGCCGGAGACAGGGACAAGCATCTGCTGTATTACCTCCTTTACCCCTCACTTTCCTGAGAGGATGGTATGCCTGGCATTCTTCTTTTCTTTTTTTTTTTTTTATTTGAGTCAGGATCTGGCTCTGTCACCTAGGCTGGAGTGCAGTGGTGGGATCTCAACCCACTGTAACCTCTGTCTCCTAGCCGCAAGCAATCCTCCCACCTCAGCCTCCAGTGTAACTGGGACTATAGGTGTGTGCCACCATGCCCAGTAATTTTGTAATTTTTGTAGAGATGGAGTTTCTCCATGTTAGCCAGGCTGGTCTCAGTCTCCTGGGCTCAAGTGATCTGCCCGCCTTGGCCTCCCAAAGTGGTAGGCTCAAGAGAAGTATTTGCCTAGGATCACAGCCTGGACAAGTGGCAGAGCTGAGAATTAAACCAAGCCATGTAGATCCACTCAGAATCCTCTGCCCCATGTGGTCTTCTGCTTTGCTACAAGTCATGTTTTTCCTAATAGGCCAATCATTCCTCCAGTGCAAGAGCAAACAGCCTCCATGAGAGGATGGAGGATCTTAGGCCTGGGGGCCTCAGAGGCAAGTTGTCTGCACAGCACTTTCCTTAGAACACCAACAACTTGTCCCCTTCAGAGGGAGAGACAGTCTCTGTTTATCTAGTCTATTTATTTCATTAGATAAATTTAATGATAGCAACACACTTTAATAACTTATCTTCTGCATAAATTTTTTCCTCTTACAAAATTTAAATTTCCATTTGAACAAAAACTAAGTCACTTGGCCAGGCATGTGTCTCACACCTATAATCTAAGCATTTTGGGAGGCCGGGGTGGGTGGATCTCCTGAGGTCAGGGGTTCGAGATCAGCCTGGGCAACATGGTGAAACCCTGTCTCTACTCAAAATGCAAAATTAGCTGGGTGTGGTAGAGCGTGCCTGTAGCTCCAGCTATTTGGGAGACTGAGGCAGGAGAATCACTGAAACCCAGGAGTGGAAGTTGCAGTGAGCCGAGATCGTGCCATTGCACTCCAGCCTGGGCAACAAAAGCAAAACTCCATCTCAAAATAAAAACAACAACAACAACTAAGTCACTCAAGTATATGCATTTTGACAGAGTGACCTACGATCTTTCCTTCAAATCTGTCCTCCAGGGGCTTCCTGAAGTCCATAGTCCAGATTCAAGGCAGGGCAATAATCCTGGATAAATGGGTGGTATGTGACCACAGGACCCAGATGGGGCAGTTCTGCTACAGTGGGCCATCACCATTTATTCTCCAGTAGGATCCTATGACAATCTACAAAATGTGCCATGTGGCAAGTTTAGGCCTCAATAAAGGAATGCACAATCTCCTCACCATTAGCCTTTCAGACTAACACCCAAGTTAACAAAAACAGGGGCCCAAGGGAAGGAGTGCTCAAAAAACATGGACAAAGTAGTTTCAAGGATCAAATGTCACTCAAACAATGGCCTATGATTTCTCTTTTATGCTGCACATTATTTCAAACAAGATGTTTCAATTAATAAATGACAAATTTTCGAAGAAAGCTCTAAAATGATGATAACTCCAAAAATAAATAACTATATTTAAAAAAACTCTATTATTTTAAAAGTTACACCAGACTGAAGACAGGTATGATTTTATGATTGATCCCCAAACTCTGCCATGAAGACAAATTTAGAGGTTGAACACTCACCATAAATATCTCCCTCTTCATCTTTCTTCCTTACAAAATATGATTTAGGTTCCAGCAACACAGGTGACATAAAATATTTTAATTCACACCCTGATATTTCTGAAAGGCAAAAGAAACATCTGTCCAAAAAACAGAACCATATAAAATACTCCAAGTCATTGTAACTTTTAATCGGAGAACATAATCTGTTATGCAATAGTTGCAAAGATCTGATGTGCTACAACTATGCTATGCTGTAATCCTTTACCTGAGACATTCCAAGAATATACAAATTACTGTTTTAAACAGGGGTCTCAAAGAGTCTTGATGATCATACTGAATAAACATAAGCAAACTGTACAAAAATTAACCAATTAAAGAAACAGTTAAACTCCCTCCAAATTGTCTGTATTAAATGTTAAAATCCAAGATATGTCCTCCATAGGCTTATATTAAAATAAATGACAGTTCCAATGTTGCTTAATGAAAGAAGCAAACATAATGTGAACATTTTGCTGTCAGTGATAATTAATAAAGAGTGGGGCCTGGCACGGTGGCTCCTGCCTGTAATCCAAGCACTTTGAAAGGCCGAGGTGAGTGGATTACCTGAGGTCAGGTGTTTGAGACCAGCATGGCCAACATGCTTAAACCCCATCTCTATG
Source organism: Plecturocebus donacophilus (assembly GCA_004027715.1). Lineage (NCBI taxonomy): Eukaryota > Metazoa > Chordata > Mammalia > Primates > Pitheciidae > Plecturocebus > Plecturocebus donacophilus. Next base: position 2,892 of record PVKP010002640.1, read on the forward strand.
GAAAATACAAAAATTAGCCAAGTGTTGTGGCACACACCTGTAATCCCAGCAACCTGGGTGGCTGAGGAACAAGAATCACTTGAACCTAGGAGATGGAGTTTGCAGTGAGCCAAGATTGTGCCACTGCACTCCAGCGAGCGTGGGTGATAGAGTGAGAATCTATAAAAACTAAAATAAAATAAAAATAAATATAGAGTGTATGCAAACCAACAGGAAACAGGTAAACACCTGAACAGAAAAGTGAGCACAGGTTATGTTCATCAGGTCATAAAGAAAGATAATGTTTTAAAAGAAAAATAAGCATTGGTATATAAAAAATATTAAATATGCAATTTAAATTTTCACCTATTAAACTGAGAATGTTTTGTAGATGTTTTAATTGTCATCTAATTATTTTCTTTTTTGGATTTAATTTTTTTTTTTTTTTTTTTTTTTGAGACAGAGATTTGCTCTTGTTGCCCAGATTGGAGGCCAATGGCGTGACCTTGGCTCACTGCAACCTCTGCCTCCCAGGTTCAAGTGATTCTCCTGCCTCAGCCTCCTGAGTAGCTGGGATTACAGGTATGCACCATCATGCCCAGCTAAATTTTTTGTATTTTTAGTAGGGACGGGGCTTCACCATGTTGGCCAGGCTGGTCACAAACTCCTGACCTCAGAGGATCCACCTTCCTCTGCCTCCCAAAGGCTGAGATTACAGGCATGAGCCACTGTGCCTGGCCATTAAAATTTTTTTTGAGATAAGGTCTTGCTCCATCACCTAGGGTATAATAAATAGAGTGATATAATCATGGCTCACTGCAGCTTCAGACTGCTGAGGTAAAGCAATCCTCTCACCTCAGCCTCCAGAGTACCTGGGACTACATACAGGTGTGTGCCAGCATGCCTGGCTACTATATTTTTTTTAATTTTGGAGAGATGGTGGTCTCCCTGTGCTGCCAGCTGGCCTCAAGGGATCCTACCGCTTCAGCTTCCCAAGGTGTTGGGATTATAGACATGAACCACCATGGTCAACCTGTCATCAAATTCAATTTTGCAAAGAGAACATGAAAATGGACACTCTCCTACAATCTGATGAAATCTGGCACAAACTTTTTGGTTATCTGGCAGTATGTCTCAAAGACATAGTACATGTATGGGCATGTGCATCTAAGTACATACCTAGAACAATTACACCTCCAGGAATTCATCCTAAGGATCATCATGATCATGCACAGTTGAGAAAACTAAACTGTAAACCACTGGAATGTCCAGCCACAAGAAAGTGGATAACAACTTTGGGCACACTCACACAGTGGACAAGGCAGACACTCTCCTAACTCCACTACCTGATTGGCCACATTAACTGCCATTCTCCACTTTCCTATAAAACAACTCTCCTGGTGGTTGACAGGACTCTTGGATAATCTGTAAATCTGTGTGAAGAATTCAACACCATGCTCCCTAAGACTCAGCCACATTCTTAGGCAGTTGTATTTATGCCAGTTGTATTTGTCATTAAAAGCCTGGAAGCAAAGTGTGGTGGCTTACACCTGTAATCCCAGCACTTTGCGAGGCCAAAGCAGGTGGATCATGAGGTCAGGAAATCACAATCAACCTAGCTAACATGATGAAACCCCATCTCTATGAAAAGTACAAAAAATTAGCCAGGTGTGGTGGCACGTGTCTGTAATCCCAGCTACTCAGGAGGCTTAGGCAGGAGAATCACTTGAATCTGGGAGGCAGAGGTTGCAGTGAGCCAAGATTGCACCACTGCACTCCAGCCTGGGTGACAGATTGAGGCTCCATCTCAAATAATAATAATAATAATATTACCAGGAATAGGCTGGGTGGGGTGGCTCATGCCTGTAACCCCAGCAATTTGAGAGGCTGAGGTGGGTGGATTACTTGAGGTCAGGAGGTTGAGACAAGACTGCCTAACACAGAAAAACTTGGTCTCTACTGAAAAAAAAATTTAAAAAGTAGCTAAGTGTGGTGACGTAAGCCTGTAATTCCAGTACTTGGGAGGCTGAGTCCCAAGAATTACTTGAAACCAGGAAGAAGAGTTTGCAGTGAGCAGAGATTGTGCTGCTGCACCCCAGACTGGGTGACAGAGAGAGACCCTATCTCCAGTAAATACATAAATAAATAAGAGCTTTTTAAAACAGATATACCTGAGGCTGGGTGCAGTGGCTCATGCCTGTAATCCCAGCACTTTGAAAGGCCGAGGCAGGTGGTTCGCTTGAGGTCAGAAGTTTGAGATCAGCCTGGTCAACATGGTGAAACACAGTCTCTACTAAAAATACATAAATCAGCTAGGCATGGTGGTGCACACCTATAGTCCCAGCTACTTGGGAGGCCAAGACAGATTTGCTTGAACCCTGGAGGCAGAAGTTGCAGTGAGCTGAGATCATACCACCGCACTCCAGCCTTGGTGACAGAGCAAGACTCCATATATTAAAAAAAAAAAAAAAAAAAAAGAGTCTGGAAATTTTTCTTTCTTTAAAAGTAAAGATAAGGATCTTACTTTGTCAGCCAGGCTGGTGTCCACCTCCTCACCTCAAATGATCCTCCTGTCAGCCTCCCAAAGTGTTGGGATTACAGGTATGAGCCGCCACACCTGGCCTAGCCTGGAAACATTTACACCTGGTCTAGGAGGTTGTGTTAAGTGTCTTTAAAGTTCTTTTACATTCTGCTCCAGGAGCTGTGGCTCACGCCAGTAATCCCAGCACTTTAGGAAGTAGAGGGAGGCAGAACACCTAAGGTCAAGAGTTTGAGACCAGCCTAGTCAATATGATAAAACCCTTGTCTCTATTAAAAACATAAAAATTAGCCAGGCATGGTAGTGTGTCTGTAATCCCAGCTACTCAGGAGGCTGAGGCAGGAGAATCACTTGAACCCAGGAGGCAGAGTTGGTGCAGTGAGTCTAGATCTCTCTCCATAGCACTCCAGCCTAGGCAACAAGAGTAAAACTCTGTCTCAAAAAAAATATATCAGAGATCCAAGATGGCCAACTACTAGCAGCTCAGAATTGTAGCTCCCAGAGAAAGTGCACAGAAAGAGAGGATGCCACATTTTTAGAAAAATTTTTGCTGCTTACGGACTAGGATTCCCAGCAGAGGAGCCCCACGAGGCGCCAGTGAGACTCTTGTGGCTGACATGGCGGTTTTGCCCGGTGCTTCGGCGTGGCGTTTCTCGGTGCAGAGTAAATGGGACTAGCTTCCCTTTTGATCGACGTTTGGATCTCCGGGAAGGCGAGTAGGGAAGGCAGACCAGAGATCCCCCGAGCAGAAAAGCACCACGAATCTTAATGCCGCGGTTGCTCAGATTTAGGCATTGGGAATCAACAAGTTGGACATCCACTCAGAGACCTAAATTGAAAGTAGGTAATTACAGAGACAACAGGTGGATAAAATTACAATGACAGGAAGGAACCAGCATAAAAAAGCTGAGAATACCCAGAAGCAGAATGCTTCTCCTTCTACAGGGTATCACAGCTCTTCACCATCAAGGGAACAAGGCCTGATGGAGAATGAGTGCATTCCAATAACAGAAATGGGCTTCAGAAGGTGGATGATAAGAAACTTTTTTGAGTTAAAAGAACATGTTCTAGCCCAATGCAAAGAAACTAAGAACCTTCAAAAAAAGGTTTGATGAAATCCTAACGAGAATAGACAATTTAGAAACAAATATAAGGGAATTATTGGAACTGAAGAACACAATAAGAGAACTTCACGAAGTATGCACAGGTTTTAACAGTTGAATTGATCAAGCAGAAGAAAGGATATCAGAGGTCTAAGACCTACTTAATGAAATGAAACGAAAAGACAAGATTCGAGAACAAAGAGTAAAAAGGAATGAGCAAAGTCTCCAGGAAATATGGGACTATGTGAAAAGACCTAATTTACGATTGATCGGTGTACCTGAATGTCATGAAGAGAATGAATCCAAGTTGGAAAATATTTTTCAAGATATTATTCAGGAAAACTTTCCTAACCTAGTAAGGCAGGATAATACTCAACTCCAGGTAATCCAGAGAACACCACAAAGATATTTCTCAAGTAGACCAACTCCAAGACATATAATTGCTAGATTTACTAGGGTTGAAATAAAGGTGAAAATTTTAAGGGCAGCAAGAGAGAAAGGTCAGCTTACCTATAAAGGGAAGCTTATCAGACTCACAGCAGACCTCTCAGCAGAAACCCTACAATTTAGAAGAGAGTGGGGGTCAATATTCAATATCCTTAAAGAAAAGAAATTTCAGCCCAGAATCACATATCCTGCCAAACTAGGTTTTAAAAATGACAGAAAAATAAAATTTTTCATGAACAAGCAAGCACTCAGAGATTTCATCACCACCAGGCTTGTTTTACAAGATATTCTGAAAGAAGTACTACAAACAGAAAGGAACAACCAGTATCAGTTATCTCAAAAATTCACCAAAATTTAAAGAATATCTCCATAATGAAGAATTTACATCAACTAACAGGCAAAAAAGCCAGTTAGCATTAAATTACAATATTGAACTCACAAATATTAATATTAATTCTAAATCTAAATGGATACAATGCCCTAATCAAAGTCACAGACAGGCAAATTGAATAAAAAGTTAAAATCCATTGGTACACAGTATCCAGATCCAACTCACAACGATACACAAAGACTTAAAATAAATGGATGGAGGAAGATTTACTAATTAAATGGAGAGAAAAAAAAATCAGGAGTTGTAACTCTTGTCTCCGATAAAATAGACTTTAATAGTAATAAAGACTAAAAGAAACAAAGAAGGACATTACATAATGGTAGAAGGATCAATGTAACAACAGAAGTTAATGATTATAAATACATAAGTACCTAATATAGGAGCACCCAGATACATAAGACAAGTTTTTATTGACTTACAAAGAGATTTGGACTCCCGCACAATAATGGCAGGAGATTTTGACATCGCATTGTTAATTTATAATACACCCATTCTGAAAGTGACTACATAACAGAAAGTGAATTACTCTTTAGTATTTACATAGTATCTCACAGACCTAAATGAAATATTGGTTGACTGTTTGTTATTTTCTTCCTGTATTCCTTTCTGTCTCTGTTGTTAAGTATAATTGATGACATAAAAGAAGTTTTTGATATATTCCAGCCTGGGCAATAGAGCAAGAATTCTGTTCTCTCTCCCAATTTTTCTTTATCTTTCTTTTTTTCTCTAAAATAATAATAATAATAATAATAGAACTTATTCACTTTGATGAAGGCTTGTACATGTTTTGATGGTTTTATGCTCTTACACTTGTGTTACGATGTTTGTATTTGGGTTACAAATTTATAACCTGATAGTATCTGTTAGATATGGAAAGGAAGTGAAGGAGCCAGATAGTAAATTTGTAAATTGTGGTACTGGTGTATGTAAGAAATGGTTCAGTGTTAAACAGTGGTTTACTTTACATAGTAAGTTTTCCTATTAAATTTGTATATATCTCAATGAAGAAAGAAAGTAATTGTGATAGGATATGGATTATCAAGTAAAATATATATATATATATATCTTTTACATTCTGTCTTTATTTATCCATTCTATAGAAATCAAAACTAGATATTACAGGGATGGTTTAGAAAAGAAACTGGAATAAGTGGACTCTCTCTCCAAGAATAAGCTTTATGCCTGTAGGCAAAAGATTGCAAAGAGAGGCAAGGCAAGGTGGTTCACACCTATTATTCCAGCACTTTTGGAGGCTGAGGCAGGTGGATCACTTGAGTCCAGGAATTTGAGACCAGCCTGGGCAACATGGCAAAACCTCATCTCCATAAATATACCAAAAAAAAAAAAAAGTGCCTGTAGTCCCATCTAGGAGGGAGACTGAGATGGGGGGATTATTCCAGCCCAGGAGATTGAGGATGCATTCACCAGAGACTGTGCCACTGCACTTCATGCGCTCCAGCCTGAGTGACAGCGTGAGACTCTATCTCAAAAAATAAAAGACAAAAGATTGCAAAGTGAATATACTGCTGTTTACATTTAAAATAAAGTGTTTATACATATATTTTGTTATTTTTCACATTAACTGACTTCTTCAATAACTAAACATCTACTGTTCCCTAGTATATAAAATAAATATATACAGCTTCTAAAAATATGGTGCAAGGCCAGGCACATTGGCTCACACCTGTAATTCCAGCACTTTGGAAGGCCACGGTGGCAGGACTACATGAGCCCAAGAGTTTGAGACCAGCCTAGGTGACATAGGGAGATCCTGTCTCTACAAAACAATTTTAAGAAAATAAGCTGATCATGGCGGCATGCACCTTTGGTCCCAGCTAATTGGGAGGCTGAAGTGGGAGGATCATTTGAACCCAGGAACTTGAGGCTGCAGTGAGCTATGAGGCTGGTTGCAGTGGCTCGCCGCTGTAATCCCAGCACTCTGGGAGGCCAAGGCAGGCAAATCACCTGAGATCAGGAGTTCAAGATCAGCCTGGCTAACAGGATGAAACCACATCTCTACTAAAAACACAAAAATTAGCTGAGCATAATAGTGGGTGCCTGTAGTCCAGCTACTCCAGAGGCTGAGGTGGAAGAATGGCTTGAACCTGAAAGACAGAGGTTGCAATGAGCCTAGATTGTGCCCAGTGACCAGCAGCATGGGCAACAGAGCAAGACTCCATCTCAAATGTACCCCAGAACTTCGAGTATAATAATAAAACAAATAAATAAATAAAATTAAAATTAAAGATAAAAAATAAAGGATGAATTAAAAAATAAGGCACAGTAGAAAAAAATGACTAATATGCTAAAATACTTATAATAAAATTAAATGAAAAGGCAGGTTAGAACAAAATTTGCAGCACATTCACATCTTAGTAAAGTATGCCTTTGTTACACATGACTAAATAGAAATCTAAGAGGAGTCTACTATAAAATCCTAACAATTCCTCCCAGACATGAACAAACAGATAATTTCATTTTCTTCCTTCTGCTTTCTTTGGATTTTCCAAATCTTCTAAAACTAAGATTACTTTTATTATTTCCTTTTTTTTTTTTTTTTAAGACAGGGTTTCACCATGTTGATCAGGGTGGTCTTGAACTCGCAACCTCAGGTGATCCACCCGCCTTGGCCTCCAAAGTGCTTGGATTACAGGCATGACCCACCACGCCTGGCCATTACTTCCTTTTTTTAAAAAAAAGAAGTCTCACTCACTGTCACCCAGGCTGGAGTGGAGTGGTGAGATCTCAGCTCACTTCAATCACTTCCTCCCAGGTTCAAGTGATTCTCCTGCCTCAACCTTCCAAGTAGCTGGGATTACAGGCATGCACCACTACCCACGGCTAATTTTTATCATTTTAGTAGAGATGAAGTTTCACCATGTTGGCCAGGCTGGTCTTGAACTTCCGGCCTGAAGTAATTTGCCAGCCTCAGCTCCCCTAAGTGCTAGGATTACAGGCGTGAGCCACTGCATCTGGTCTAAGATTATTTTTATAATCAGAAGCAATGTTACTTAAGTTTTTGTTAGTCTTTTCAACTTTTCATGTGGAAATGCTACTAAATTGATAATCAAAAACATGATTGTGACAGAAAAGGCCTTTGGTGCTACATGAGCACTTGGAGGTCACTCAGTGAGACAGAAACTCAGTGTCTGTGGAGAATGGACTGCAGTACCCCAGAATAAACCTGGGAATGACTAAATCTCCTCTCCAGGATAAACCACAAGGGATTGCACAGCACCCTTGTCACCCAAGGGTGGGGGGACACCAGGAGGCACCCTAGGAAGGAGGGGGCAGGACAGAGCTGGAGGAAAGCTCTGGAAAGTCAGAGGCTGGGTTGATCCTATTCAGATTTCTGACCTTTTTCTGCTCATCCTCTATCAGAGCTGCTCTCACTGTCTCCTTTACTCAGACCCTAGGGCTTAAGTGATGAGTTGTTATTGAATCAGAGACCAGGGTGCACAGGACAAGCACCTGTGTTAAAAGGTGCTGTATCCTAAAACCATGGGGGACTTACAGTGGTTTCATTACATCACATAAATCCTTTTTGGATGGTGTAAATACAGGATTTGATGGAAAGAGACCTAAGTTCAAATTTTGATAGGAAGACATAGATACAACAGTTTATTTACTTTTTGACATAGGGTCTCCCTCTGTTGCCCAGACTGGAGTGCAGTGACATAATCAGGACTCACTGCAATATTGACCTCCCAGGTTCAAGTGATCCTCCCACTTTAGCCTCATGAGTAGCTGGGACTATAGGCCCTGACACCACACCTGGCTAATTTTTTTTTTTTTTTCTTGTGGAGATGAAGTCTCCCTATGTTGCCCAGGCTGGTCTGGAGCTCCAGGACTCAAAGGATATTCCTGCTTGGGTCTCCCAAAATGCTGGAATTGCAGGGGTGAGCCACCAAGCCTAGCCTTGAATTCTTAAAATTATCTGTAGCACATGTGAATAGAGTGTGAACTGTACTCAAACTTTAAAGTCATAATTGGCATTCACCTGAGAACATTGTAGCAGAGTTAGGCTTTTGCAGGAATCTCATCCAGCCAGTAAATATTCACTAAACAATAACTCTTTTCAGGGCTCCATGCAGTATACAAAGATATAGATTCCTTAGTAGTTGTCAATATCACATTAACTATCATCATTTGAATAGAAGGTGCCTGGGAATGAGGGGTCATCAATTCCAGTATCTGATTCAGACAATACCCACTCCCAGGCCATCTGGCACCAACCCCATTTGAACTGTAAGCTATTGTAGACTTTAGAAAAGTAATCCCTGGTAAAGAAAAGCAGAAAGCTACACTACAAATAAAGCTAAATATCAATTCCAAATGCCAATTATTTGACAATAAAAAAATACAATTTAAATAATAGCAGGAAGGGACTGGGCAGGGTGGCTTATGACTGTAGCCCCGGGACTTTGGGAGGCCCAGATGGGCTGATCACTTGAGATCAGGAGGTTGAGGCTAGCCTGGCTAACATGGTGAAACCCCGGTCTCTACTAAAAAAACTACAAAAATTACGCAAGTGTGCCTGTAATCCCAGTTACTCAGGAGGTTGAGGCCCTAGAGTCACTTGAACCCAGAAAGTGGAGTTTGCAGTAAGCTGTGATTGTGCCACTGCATTCCAGCCTGGGCCACAGAGTGACACCCTGTCTCCAATAAATAAATAAATGATACCAAGAGTGAAGGGCTTTGAAAAACAGATATATGTGAGGGTGGGCCAGGTGGCTTGTGCCTGTATTCCCAGCACGTTGGGAGCCCTAGGTAGGTGGTTAGACTGATGTCAGGAATTTGAGACAAGCCTGGCCAACATGGTGAAATCCTATCTCTACTAAAAACACAAAAATTACCTGGCACAGGAGATACCATGATCATGAAGGTGGTTTTTCCAGGGCAAGGGTCAATCATTGCACTCTGGATGTACTGACCTCTGTGATTTCTCCAAATGTGGGAAACTGGACTGCAAAATTTGTGGTAGTGAGGGACTGCATTTGTGCTTTCCCCTGATAAGAAATAAAAATAAATTAAAAAATTAGCCAAGTGTGGTGGTACACATCTGTAGTTTCAGCTACATGGGAGGCTGAGTGAGGAGACTTGCTTGAACCCAGAGGCAGAAGTTGCAGTGAGCTGAGATCATGCCACTGCACTCCAGCCTGGATGACAGAGTGAGACACCATATCAAAAAAAAAAAAAAAAAAATAGGCTGGAAATTTTTCTTTCTGTAAAAATAAAGATGGGGATATTGCTTTGTCAACCAGGCTGGTGTCCAACTCCTCACCTCAAGCAATCCTCCTGTCAGCCTCCCAAAGTGTTGAGATTACAGGTATGAGCCACACACCTGGCCTAGCCTGGAAACATTTGCACCTGATCTAGGAGGTTGTGTTAAGTGTCTTTAAAGTTGTTTTACATTCTGTGCCAGGAGCTGTGGCTCACACGAGTAATCCCAGTACTTTGGAAAGTCAAGGGAGGCAGAACACCTAAGGTCAAGAGTTTGAGACCAGCCTGGCCAACATGATGAAACCCCATTTCTACTAAAAATACAAAAATTAGCCGGGCATGGTGGTGTGCACCTGTAATCCCAGCTATTCAGGAGGCTGAGGCAGGAAAATCCCTTGAACCCAGGAGGCAGAGGTTGTGCAGTGAGCGGATGTCTCTCATCATTGCACTCCAGCCTGGGTGACAAGAGCAAAACTCAGTCTCAAAACAAAAAAATAAGTAAATAAAAATAAGGTCTTTTATGTTCTGTTTTTATTCATCCATTCTATAAAAATCAAAACTGGATATTATAGGGATAGTTTAGACAAGAAACTGCAATAAGTGGACTCACTTTCCCAAAATGGGGTTTAAGCCTGTAGCCAAAAGATTGCAAAGTGAGACATGACAAGGTGGCTCACACCTATTATTCCAGCACTTTTGGAGGCTGAGGTGAGCAGATTACTTGAGACCAGGAATTTGAGATCAGCCTGCATAACATGGCAAAAACCTCATCTCTACAAAATAAACAAAAAAAAATGCACCTGTGGTCCCATCTAGTAGGGAAGCTAAGATGGGAGGATCATTCCAGCCCACAAGGTTGATGATGGATTCACCCGAGACTGCGCCATTGCACTTCATGCACTCCAGCCTGAATGATACACTAAGACACTGTCTCAAAAAAAAAAAAAAAAAGATTGCAAAGTGAATATGCTGTTGTTTAGGGCCAGGTATGGTAGCTCACTCCTGTAATCCCAGCACTTTGGGAGGCTGAGGTGGGCAGATCACGAGGTCAAGAGTTTGAGACCAGCCTGGCCAATGTGGTGAAATCCCATCTCTACTAAAAATACAAAAATTAGCCAGGCATGGTGGCAGGCACCTGTAGTCCCAGCTACTCAGGAGGCTGAGGGAGGAGAATCACTTGAACATGTGAGGTGAAGGTTGTAATGATCTGAGATTGTGCCACTGCATTCCAGCCTGGGTGACACAGTGAGACTCCATCTCAAAAAAAAATAATTATATATATATATATATATACACACTTGTTTAAATTTAAAATAAAGTGTTTAGAAATAGATCACATTTTATTGTTTTCCACCTTAACTCACTTCTTCAATAACTAAACATCTAAAAACATGGTACAAGGCCAGACACAGTGGCTCACGTCTGTAACCCCAGCACTTTGGGAGGCCACAGTGGAAGAATTATGTGAATCCAAGAGTTTGAGACCTGCCTAGGTGACATAGGGAGCTCCTGCCTCTACAATACAATTTTAAGTAAATTAGCTGATCATGACATGGACCTGTGGTCCCATCTGTTTGGGAGGCTGAAGTGGGAGGATGATTTGAGCCCAGAAGCTTGAGGCTGCAGTGAGCTACGATTATGCCACTGCACTCCAACCTGGATGACAAAGATCCTGCCTCAAAAAAAAATAATAATAATAAAATAACAAAACATGGTAGAAAAAAATGACTAACATGCTGAAATACTGTTAATACATTTAAGTGAAAAGGAATATTAGAACAAAATGTTCAGTACATTCACATCTTAGTAAATTATGCCTTGTTACATATGACTAAATAGAAATCCAACAGGAGTCTACTACAAAATCCCAACAACTCCTCCCAGACATGAACTAACAGATAATTTTATTTTCTTCCATCTGCTTTCCTTGGATTTTCCAAATCTTCTAAAACTAAGATTACTTTAATTTCTTCTTGTTGTTTTTTTTTTTTAATCTGAAACAGAGTCTCACTCACTCACCAAGACTGGAGTGCAGTGGGGGCCATCTCAGCTCACTGCAACCTCTGCCACCCAGGTTCCTGCCTCAAACTTCCAAGCAGCTGGAACTACAGATGAGTGTCACCACACCCAGCTAATTTTTGTATTTTTAGTAGAGAAGAGGTTTCAACATGTTGGCCAGGCTTGTCTTGAACTCTTGGCTTCAAATGATCCACCTGCCTAGGCCTCTCAAAGCGTTGGGATTAAAGGCATAAGCCACCGCATCTGGCCTAAGTTATTTATTTATTTATTTATTTATTTTTGAGACAGAGTCTTGCTCGATCACCAGGCTGGAGTCCAGTGGCACGATCTCCACTCACTGCAATCTCCCAGGTTCAAGCAATTTCCCTGCCTTAGCCTCCTGAGTAGCTGGGACTATGGGAGAATACCACCATGCCCAGCTAATTTTTATTTTGTATTTTAGTAGATACCAGGTTTTACCATATTGGCCAGGATTGTCTCAATCTCCCGACCTCGAGAGCTGCTTGCCTCTGCCTACCAAAGTGCTGGGATTACATGAATGAGCCAGAGTGCTGAGCCAGATTGTTTTCATAATCAGAGGAATCTTTCCAACTCTTCTTGTGGGAATGCTGCTAAATGCATAATCAAAAAATGATTGTGGCAGAAAAGGCCTTTGGTGCTATATGAGCACATGGAGGTCACTCAGAGAGACAGAAACTCAGTTTCTGTGGATAATGGACTGCAGTGACACAGAATAAACCTGGGAATGACTGAATTTCCTCTGCACAGTACCCCTGTCACCCAGGGGTGGGGGGACACCAAGAGACACAACAGGGAGGAGGCGGGGAGGGGAGATCTGGGGGAAAGCTCTGGAAAGGTCAGAGCCTGGATTAATTCTGTTCAGATTTCTGACTTCTTTCTGGTCATCCTCTATCAGAGCTGCTCACACAATCTCCTTTTCTCAGACCCTAGGGCTTAAGTGATGAGTTGTTATTGAGCCAGAGACCAGGATATACGGGACAAGCACCTGTGTTAAAAGATGCTGTATCCTAGAACCACAGGGGACTCACAGTGGTTTCATTCCATCAGATAAATTCTTTTTGGATGGTGTAAATACAAGATTTGATGAAAAGAGTCCTGAGTTCAAATATTAGAATTTGGTAGAAACACATAGATACAACAGTTTAATTTTTGAAATAGGGTCTCCCTCTGTTGCCCAGACTGGAGTGCAGTGGCACAATCATGGCTCACTGTAACCTTGACCTTCCATGTTCAAGTGATCCTCCCACCTTAGCTTCCTGAGTAACTGGGACTACAGATATCAACATACCTGGCTAAGTTTTTGTGTGTGTATAGATGGTGTCTCCCTGTGTTGCCCAGGCTAGTCTCAAACTCCTGGACTCAAATGATCTTTCTGCTTGGATCTCCCCAAATGCTAGAATTGTAGGTGTGAGCCACCCTGTCCAGCTCTGAATTCTTATAATTATCTGTAGCACATGTGAATAGAGTTTGTGAACTCTACATGAACTTTAAAGTCATCATTTGGATCAACCTTAGAACATTGTAACACAGTTAGGTTTTTGCAGGAATCTCAGTCAGACAGTAAACATTCTCTAAACAATGACTCTTTTCAGGGCCCTGGGCTGTGTGCAAAGATGCAGATTCCATAGCAGTTGTTACTACTCCATTAACTAGGGTCATTTGAATAGAAGGTGCCTAGGGGTGAGGGGTCATCAGCTCCAATATCTAATTCAGACAACGCCTACTCTCAGCCCATCTGGCATCAACCCCATAGGCACTCTAAGCCACGGTTGTCAATTGTCTCTGAGAAACACGAGAAATCTACTCCCTGATAAAGAACAGCATAAAACTGTACTGCAAACCAAGCTACATATCAATTGCAAATATAAATTTTCTAATTATTTGACAATAAAAAAATACAATGTATATAATAGTAGGAATGGGCCTGGGGTAGTGGCTTTTGCCTGTAACTCCAGCACTTTGGGAGGCTGAGGTGTGCAGATCACTTGAGGTCAGGAGGTCCAGACTAGCCTGGCTAACAAAGCAAAACCTGGTCTCTACTAAAAAAAAAAAAAAAAAAAAAATACAAAAATTAGCTGAGCGTGGTGCTATGGGCCACTAATCCCAATTACTCTAGAGGGTGAGGCAGGATCATCCCTGGAACCCAGGAAGGCGAGGTTACAGTGAGCCTAGATTGTGCTGCTGCACTCCAGGCTCGGTGACAGTGTGAGGCCCTGTCCACAAGAAATAAGTCAATAAATAAGGAATACCAAGAGTTAAGAGCTTTATTTACTTATTTTTTGCCCACCTGCAACTGTCTTGATTGAGTTATACAGTTAAGAGCTTTTAAAAACATACATGTGAGGCTGGGCATGGTGGCTTATGCCTGTAATCCCAGCACATTGGGTGGCTGAGGTGGAGAGATCACCTGAGGTCAGGAGTTTGAGACCCACCTGGTCATCATGGTCGAGCCCCATTTCTACTAAAAATACAAAAATTAGCCAGTCATTGTGGCAGGCACCTATAATCTCAGCTACTCAGGAGGCTGAGGCAGGAAAATCGCTTGAGCCAATAATTTGGAGGTTGCAGTGAACCGAGATTGTGCCATTGCTCTCCAGCCTGGGCGAAAGAGCAAGACTCCATGTCAAAAACAAAACAAAAAAAGCAGGCTGGGTGCAGTGGTTCACGCCTGTAATCCCAACACTTTGGGAGGCCTAAGTGGGTGGATGGTGATGTCAGGAGTTTGAGACCAGCCTGACCAACACGTTAAGCCACTTTTCTACTAAAAATATATAAAAATTAGCCTGGCATGGTGGCATGCACCTGGAATCCCAGATATTCAGGAGGCTGAGGCAGGAGAATCACTTGAACCAGGGAGGCAGAAGTTGCAGTGAGCCAACATCGTGCAAGACTTCGTCTCAAAAAATATATATGTGTGTGTGTGTGTGTGTGTGTGTGTGTAAAAAGTCACCAAAAGAGTGTTGAATTTAAAATGCAATGTTTACATATTGATTGCTTTTTCTTATTTCCCACATTACCTCAATTTGCTAGTAACTGTCAGGCTGTGCGATGTCTCATGCCTGTAATATCAGCACCTTGGGAGGCCTAGAGGGAGGAGTGCTTAAACTCAGGAGTTCAAGACCAGTCTGAGCAACATGGTGAGACTTCATCTCTACAAAAATAAAAACATAAAAATTAGCCAGGTGTGGTGGCGTACACTTGTAGTCCCAGCTACTTGGGAGGTAAGGTAGGAGGACACTTGAGCTGGGAGGTGAAGGCTGCAGTGAGTCCTGATTGCATCACTGCCTGGGCGACAGAGTGAAACCCTGTTTCAAAAAACCAACCAACAAAAACCAACCATCTGCATTCTCCACAATGTAAAATAAACCTATTGGGAAGAAGAAACAAAGAGGTGAAAGTCTCACTTCAGAGGTAGCTACTCCTAGTATCTTGCTAGACTTTTAAAAGTACTCAGTAATACACTATAGCTGAAGAGTGAAGCATATTTTGTTTGTTTTGAGATGAAGTCTTGCTCTGTACACCAGGCTGGAGTGCAGTGGTGTGATCTCAGCTCACTGCAACCTCCGCCTTCCGGGTTGAAGAAATTCTCCTGCCTCAGCCTCCCAAGTAACTGAGATTACAGGTACCCACCATCACAACCAGTTAAATTTTATATTTTTAGTAGAGACAAGGTTTCACCATGTTGGCCAGGCTGTTCTTGAAATCCTGATCTCATGATCCACCCACCTTGGCTTCCCAAAGTGCCAGATTTACAGACATGAGCCACTGCACCTGGCTTGTTTTATTTTCTTCAGACAGATTCTCTCTTTGGAGTGCAGGGGTGCTATCATGGCTCACTGCAGCCTTGACCTCCAGGGCTCAAGTTGTCCTTCCCCCTTCAGCTTCAGGAGTAGATGGGATTACAGGCACATGGTACTACACCTGGCTACTTTTACATATTTTTCTGGCAGGGTGTGGTGTAAAAGGTCTGTAATCCCAGTACTTTGGGAGGACAAGGCTGGCGGATCATAAGGTCAGGAATTTCAGACCAGCCTGACCAGTATGGTGAAACCCCATCTTTATTAAAGGAAAAAGAAAATGAGATGGGCTTGATGGCAGGCACCTGTATTTCCAGCTACTCTGGAGGCTGAGGCAGGAGAATCACTTGAACCTGGGAGGTGGAGGTTGCAGTGAACCAAGATCCCACCAGCGCACTCCAGCCTGGGTGACAGATCAAGTCTTTGTCTCAAAAAAAAAATTTTTTTTTCTTAGAGACAGTATCTCAACATGTTGCCCAGGCTGGTCTTGAACTCCTGGCCTCAAGGGATTCTCCTCCCTTAGCCTGCCAAAATGCTGGGAGTGAAGGCATGAGTCTCCATGCCCAGCCAAGAGAAACATTTTTAAAATAAAATGTTACTTATTAATCACCAAGAAGTTAGGATTATTTTCATATATGGCTGGAAAATATGGTGTTTCTTTAAAAATAATTAGTGTTTTGTTTTCTCTAGATATCTTTTTTATTTTTTTTGAGACAGAGTCTTGCTCTGTTGCCTGGCCTGGAGTGTAGTGACGTGATCTCAATTCATTTCAACCGCTGCCTCCCTGGTTCAAGTGATTCCTCTGTCTCAGCCTCCCAAGTAGCTGGGACTACAGGCAAATGCCATCACGCCAGGCTAATTTTTCATTTTTTAATAGAGATAGGGTTTCACCAGGCTGATCTTAAAATCCTGACCCATGATCCACCCCTCTCAGCCTCCCAAAGTGCTGGGATTACAGGCGTGAGCCACCTCCCCAGGCCTCTAAATATGTTTTATAAAAATATGTAAAGGGCCAGGTGTGGTGGCTCAAGCCTGTAATACCAGCATTTTGGGAGGCTGAGGCAGGTGGATCACGAGGTCAGAAGTTGAAGAACAGCCTGAACAACATGGTGAATCCCAATCTCTTTAAAAAAAAAATTTGCAAATGTTTATGTGTGTTTTAGAAACAGAATAGTGGACATAAATTTATAGTTGATGCCAGAGCCCACACATGCCAACTGGCATCCACCTGACTTGCCCTGAAACTTATCCAATAGTCCCATAGGGAGTTTTTTTTTTATTATTATTAGAAACTTACGGCTGGGTGCAGTGGGTCACATCTGTAATCCCAGCACTTTGGGAGGCTGAGGTGGGTGGATCACCTGTGGTCAAGAGATCAAGACCATCCACTTGGGAGGCTGTGACAGGAGAATCACTTGAACCCAGGAGGTAGAGGTTGCAGTGAGTTGAGATCACACCACTGCCCTCTAACCTGACCAACAGATAAAGACTCCATCTTAAAAAAAATTAGAAACTTACCCCTCAGATCTAAAAGCTGGAAAAGCTATACTTGTTTTATCTGAGCTCCTTCCTCAGCAAAAGACCTCCAGGCCTCTCAAAAAGCATCAAAGACCTGGACTCTCCAGCCCATTGGCTCCAGACAATGAGATGCCTGACCCTCATTTATCATGACTGCTTCCTTATCCCTCCTGCCTTCCTGTTTTCCCACACATGGTTGCATTTCTTCCCTACTATATAAACCCCTAGTTTTAGTTGGTCAGGAGTTGTGAACTGGAGATTGGTCTTCCACTTCCATGGCTGCAGCACCCAATTAAACTCTTCTGTGGCAATACTCGCCTCTCAGTGACTAGCTTTCTGTGCTGTGAGCAGGATTCCAGCAGAAATCCTGGTGTTGTGGTAACAGCTGCACGTCTGCATACATGTCTCTGCTGCTCTTCCTCAGCCTTCCTGCTGCACTTCACACCTCCTTATTCTGGCATCTCCTAATGCCCTGGCTCGGCCCCCAGTGCTGCATAGTGATTTCCCTGAGTGGGTCAGAGCATGCCAGTAGTCACCACCTGGCCCTGCCTGGCACATTCGTACCCTGTAAAAGTTAAATAAATGGAAGTGGGAAAGAATGCAGTGAGGCTATCGTTGTTTTAGATGTTTTTAGTTTGTTCACACAGTCAGGAATCTGCTCACAGGCCCATATAATATTCTAAACCAAAATACATCTACCAGCTCAGCCTGGTGGCTCAAGCCTATTATCTCAGCACTTTGGGAGACCAAGGTGGGTGGATCATCTAAGCTCAGGAGTTGAAGACCAACCTGGCCAACATGGTGAAACTCCATCTCTACTAAAATTACAAAAATTTGCTGGACATGGTGGCACATACCTGTAATCCCAGCTAGTAGGTAGGCTGGGGAAGGAGAATCGCTTGAACCTGGGAGGTGGCAGTTGCAGTGAGCCAGAATTGTACCATTGCATTCTAGCCTGGGCAGCAAGAGGAAAACTCCATCTCAAACACACACACGTGCACACACACACACACACACACACACACACACGCAAATAAAAAAAAATAAAAGACATCTACCACAGGGTGGACAGAAAGTTCCAAGTTCTTTTAGAAGGCATCTTAGCAAAAAGGATACCTAAAGCACACTAGTGTGGTCCATAATTTTAAGGACAACCTCCATACTGCTCAATCCCCTTCCCACTCCCCACCAGCCCCGCTCACATCCCTACTCACTCCCCACCATGCCAGCTCATTCTCCCATTTGGTATCCCTTTTGTGTGATATCTCTTTTCCCTCTGTTAGACACTATGGGCTGTAAAGTGTGTTCCTTGGTCTAAAGAAATGGAAGCCCATGGTTCTACATGGTACACTATAACTTTTTTTTTTTTTTTTTTTTTTTTTTTTTAAGAAACAGGGATAGTTTGACTTCTGTTTTTCTATTTGCATGCCCATTATTTTTTTTATCTTGCCTGATTGCCCAGGCCAGGACTTCCAATACTATATTGAACAGGAGTGAGAGAAAGCATCCTTGTCTTGTGCCAGTTTACAAAACGAATCCTTCCAACTTTTGCCGATTCAGTATGATATTGGCTGTGCATTTGTCATATATGGCTATTATTTTCAGGTATCTTCCGTCAATATCTAGTTTATTGAGAGTTTTAATTATGAAAGGTTGTTGAATTTTATTGAAGGCCTTTTCTGCATCTATTTAGATAATAATGTTGTTTTTGTCTTTAGTTCTGTTTATGTGATAAATCACATTTATTGATTTCCATATGTTGAACTAACCTTGCATCCTGGGAATAAAGGCTACCTGATCATGATGGATAAACTTTTTGATGTGCTGCTGGATTCGATTTGCCAGTATTTTGCTAAGGTTGAGGTTTTTGCATTAATGTTCTTCAAAAATATCAGCCTGAAGTTTTCTTCTTTTGTTCTGTCTTTGCCAGGTTTTGGTAGGAGGATGATGCTGGCTTCAGAGACTGTTTCAGGGAGCAAGCAGTCCCTTCTCTTCAAGTATTTGGAAGAGATTCAGCAGGAATGGAACTAGCTGTTGTTTGTACACCTGGTAGAATTAATCTGTGAATTTGTGTTGTCTTATGCTGCTTTTTGGTTGGTAAGGTATCAATTAGCTAGGCATGCTGGAGCACACCTGTAATCATAGCTACTCAGGAGTCTGAGGCAGTAGAACTGCTTGAAGCCCGGAGGCAGAGGTTGCAATGAGTTAAGATCTTGCCACTGCACTCCAGCCTGGGTGACAGAGCAAGACTTCATCCAAAAAAAAAAAAAAAAAAGGAAAAGGAAAAGAGAAAAAAGAATAGAAGTTTATTTGACTCTAAGGCTGAGGAGTCTAAGATCAAAGGACCACAACTTGTGAGGGCTTTCTTGCAGTGCCATACCATAGCAGAGGGGCAAGCATGCACAGGACAGAGACTGGATGGAAACAGACATTACCCTTATATCAGAAACCCACTCCCTGGATAACCCAATCTACTCTCCAGATACCAACATTAATCCATTCATGAAGGCAGAGGCCTCATGACCTAATCAACTCTTAAAGGCCCTACCTTTGATTCTTTTCTTTTCCTTTCTTTACTTTTCTTTTCCTTTCTTTTCTTTTCCTTTCCTTTTCTTTCTTTTTCTTTCTTTTCTTTTTTTCTTTCCTTTTCTTTTCTTTTAGCTGGTGTTTTGCTCTTGTTGCCCAGGCTGGAGTGCAATGGAACGATCTCTGCTAACTGCAAACTCTACCTCCAGGATTCAAGTGATTTAGCTGCCTCAGCCACAGGTAGCTGGGATTACAGGTGCCTGAGATCATGCCTGGGTAATTTTTATGTTTTCAGTAGAGATGGGGTTTCACCATGTTGGCCAGGCTGTTCTTGAATTCCTGACCTCAGGTGATCCACCCACCTCAACCTTCCAAAGTGCTAGGATTACAGACATGAGCCACTGTGCCCAGCCAGGTCTCACCTCTTAATGCCAACACAATGGCAAATTTCAACATGAGTTTTGGAGGCATTCAAATCACAGCACTATCATGACTTGTTCTTCTGAATCTCTTGGAATGTCTTCCCAAATTGTTTCATTTCTTTGTGGAAGGGGTAAAAGCAAATAGTTGTGCTTTATCATAAAACATCAGAATTCAGAATGATTTATTTCCTTTTTCTTCTTCTTTTTTTTTTTTTTTCTTTTTTTGGCAAGTGGGTTACTGCTTACTGAAATCTGACCTGATTTCACAGAACTATGAATAACTCTAAATTAATCCAGGATTTAATTTGTTCAACTTTTCCTTTATCCTCCCTTCCATCAATGCTTGACATGCCCACTCTTGGAACAGTTTTTCCTAACTCACTTTTGAGGACCAACAGAGCATAGGAGGAGCCAGAGAGGGTTTACATTTGACCCCAACACATCTGAATGCATGATCTCAGCTCACTGCAACCTCCACCTCCCCAGTTGAAGCAATTCTCATATCTCAGCCTCCTGAGTAGCTGGGATTACAAGCATGAGCCACCACACCCAGCCAATTTTTGTATTTTTAGTAGAGACGTGGTTTCACCATGTTGGTCAGGCTGGTCTTGAACTCCTTACCTCATGATCCACCCACTTCCACTTCCCAAAGTGTTGGGATTACAAGTTTAAGCCACTTCACCTGGCTCTCTATTAATCTAAACATTTTAAATAAATAAAAGAAAACATTTGTTAGGTATATAGTAGCTAACACAAAGTTACCTGAACATAAAATTAAGAAACAGCATATTGAATCCAGAAGTATATTAGAAAATACAAAATAAAGCAGCAATGTGGCCAGGTCCCCCTGGGTGGGGGGGACTCGGTCTGGGATGGGTACCCTCCTCATCGACAAGATCCGGAAGGAGTACCCAGACAGGATCATGAACACGTTCAGTGTGGTGCCCTCACCCAAGGTGTCAGACATGGTGGTGAAACCCAACAATGCCACCCTCTCCATCCACCAGATCATAGGAAACACAGATGAGACCTACTGCATCTATAATGAAGCTCTCTATGACATCTGCTTCAGAACCCTAAAGCTACTATGCCCACCTATGGTGACCTGAGCACCTGGTGTCTGCCACCATGAGTAGGGTCACTACCTGCCTGTACTTCCCAGGCCAGCTCAATTCTGACCTACAGAATCTGGCTGTAAATATGGTTCTGTTCTCCCACTGGCACTTCTTCATACCCAGTTTTGCCCCACTGACCAGCCAGGGAAGCCAGCAGTCCCAAGCCCTGACAGTGCCCGAGCTCACCCAGCAGATGTTGGATGCCAAGAACATGATGGTGGCCTGCGACCCCCACCATAGCTGCTACCTGACAGCAGCCACCATGTTCAGGGGCCACATGTCCATGAAGGAGGTGGATGAGCAAATGCTTAATGTCCAAAACAAGAACAACAGCTACTTTGCTGAGTGGATCCCCAACAATGAGAAAATGGCTGTCTGTGACATCCCGCCCCAACAGCCAAAAATGTCCAACACCTTCACTGGCAACAGCAGAGCCATCCAGGAGCTGTTCTAGTGCATCTCAGAGCATTTCACAGCCATGTTTCCCCACAAGACATTTCTGCACTGGTACACAGGTGAGGACCTGGAAAAGATGGAGTTCACCAAGGCCAAGAGCAACATGAATTACTTGTGGTTCAAATATCAACAGTACCAGGATGCCACGGCCAAGGAAGAGGGCAAGTTTGAGGAGGAGATGGCCTAGAGCCTCCAGTCACCTGGGAAAGCAAGGAAGTGGTGAGAACTCTTCACTCCCAGCCTGTCCTCTGGTCTGTCCTGCTGTGTGTGCACTTGCTATTTTCCCTGTCCATGTCCCATGCTGTACAGACACCATTATTAAAGCATTTTCATAGTGAAAAAAAATTTTTTTTTATTTTATATCCATTTGATCTTTTTTGCCCAATATACATTTTTTCTTCTATAAAATACCTGTGCACCCACTGAATACTTCCATGTGTGACTGCATATGCGGGTTTGTATGTCATAAAGACTAATTATCTACATATCACAGATATAGATCTCAGAGTTTAACTGTGTATGCATTCCTACAATCTCTTCATCTCTTAAGAATCTGAATTTTAATCTTGGACACAGAGGCTATACTTTACCTTTTGAAACAGAGATTGGAAATCCCGGGGCCTGAACTGTTACACCCTAAGGTTAGTAAACTTCAATGAACATCTTTTGCTGATCTTCTGAGTGAGAATGTTTTTATTTAACCAGCAGGAGGGATGAGGTTCTCCCTTTTAGCAGCTATTTTGCAAGATGCTTTCCTCATGGGCTTGGTCTCCTTTTCCTCACCATGACCTCATAACCACATCAGTCCTGGCTCATTTCTGAGTAACCTTGGGCTTTGAGACTCACTGAGAATTGGTGTCTGGGCTCAGGTAGCAGGGACACAGTGAAGGGAGAGGATTTTGCATGCCAAGTTTGGGAGAGGCAAATCTGGGAGTCATGGGGGGAAGTGAGGTTGCTGGGGATAAGATGATGCCAGAAGAGCTCAGGATTGGCCTTGAGTTCCCCGCCAGAGTTGACCTGATTCTGAAAACCAAGGCGCGGCTCCAATAAACCAGATCCATCCTCATTGTTAGTCTCTTGGGGCCATAAAATCTATGGGAGACAGGGCCCCCTGACAGAAACGAGTTAAATTTCCCAGAGATCTAGGTATTCATTCACCCTGATCCAGAGCCTTCATACACCCAGGGAAAGAATCACCATTCCTGCAGATAATGGACTAAGGCCAGTAGGGCAATGAGGAAGTGCTGGGGGCATAATTCCCTGTGCACACCCGGCCATCTGAACTCTTCCATGGGGGATCTGTGGGGTTCTCACACAGCCTCTATGTTTCTGCTCACACTGCTTGCCCAGCCAGGAGACTTCCAGCTCCACCTGAGTTACACAAATCCCCAAGCGAAACCAACCCACTTCAGCCTTCTCTTCCACAGCCTCCTGTTTATTCCCAGGAGATTCAGTCTCTTCCTTTTGCACCCTGGGTCCTTCACTTGTGCTTCCACTGTGGGTGGTCACAAGCTCTGTGCCCTTTGGTGTGGATCTCTCTGTTAGAGGATACAGGATGCCCTACAAGTCAGGGACGGATGTTATCCCTCACAGAGATGGCCATGTGGCCCAGGTTTTATATGTACCTGCAAAACTGCTATTTCTGGCTTCTATAAACAATCTCTGGCAGGGCTGGTGGCTCATGCCTGTAATCTCAGCACTTTGGAAGGCCTAAGTTGGCAGATGGCATGAGTCCAGGAGTTTGAGAACAGCCTGGGCAACATGGTGAAACACAGTCTCTACAAAAAATTGAGAGAGAGAGAGAAAGAGAGAGAGAGAGAGATGAGAGAGAGAGATGGGTACAGTGGCTCACACCTATAATCCCAGGACTTTGGGAGCCGTGGTGGGTGGATCACCTGAGGTCAACTTGAGACCAGCCAGGCCAAAATGGTGAAACCCTGTCTCTACTAAATATACAAAAATTAGCCAGGTGTGGTTGTATGCACCTGTAGTCTCAGCTACTCAGGAGGCTGAGGCAGAATAATCACTTGAACCTGGGATGCGGAGGGTGCAGTGAGCTGAGATCTGAGATCGCATCACTGCATTCCAGCCTGGGTGACAAAGTGAGACTCCATCTCAAAAAAAAAATAGAAAGAAAGAAAAGGAAAGGAAAAGGCAGGGCATTGTGGCTCATGCGTGTAATCCCAGCACTTTGGGAGGCCAAGGCTAGCAGATCATGAGATCAATAGATAAGACTGTCCTAGCCAACATGGTGAAATCCTTTATCTACTAAAATACAAAAAATTAGTTGGGCATGGTGACAGGCACTTGTAGTCCCAGCTACTTGGGATGCTGAGGCAGGAGAATCACATGAACCTAAGAGGCAGAGGTTGCAGTGAGCAGAGGTGGCGCCACTGCACTGTTATACCAGAGCAAGTATAGAAAATTAACACCAAGACAAAAGTATGCCAAATTGCAGAGTCTTTATTGCCAGTGGCCATAGAGGACTCACATCTCTCCAACCCGTGGCCCCAAGCTCAAGGGGAGCAGGGTTTTTAAGCTGAAAAACCACATCTGGGTTTTAGTACAAAGAGGGTGAGGGGATGCAGGGCAAGCAACTTTACAGAAGCTATTTCTGGGAGTCTCTGATCAGCAAAGGCAAGCAGCTTTACATAGTGGGCTTCAAGTTAAACATTACAATTTTTTCCTTTTTCTTCTCAATCAGCATTTTTCAGAGCAAGCTAGCTGTTTTTATTTACAGAAGCCAAGGTCAGCAGTTATTGCAAGGAGAATGGGGCAGCAGTTACAACCTATTTTTGAAAAAACAGCTTTATCTTGTATAAAATGGCATTGCTTAGGTTCTAACTCTAGGCCAGCTACAGCACACACTACAGCCTAGGGACAGAGTGAGACTCTTTCCCCCAAAAGGAAAAAAATAAACAAAAAAGAGCCAAATGCCAGGCGCAATGGCTCATGCCTGTAATCTCAGCTCTTTGGGAGACTCAGCAGGCAGATCACAAGGCGAACGGATTGAGGCCATCCTTGCCAACATGGTGAAACCTTGTCTCTACTAAAAATACAAAAAAATTAGCTGGGCATGGTAGTATGCCTGCTGTCCCAGCTACTCAAGAGGCTGAGGCAGGAGAAATGCTTGAACCTGGGAGGTGGAGGTTGCAGTGAGCCAAGATCATGCCACTGCACTCCAGCCTGGTGCCTGGCAATGGAGCAAGATTCTGTCTCAAGAAAAAAAAAGAGTCAAACGTGGTGTGTGACGGTAGTCCCAGCTGCTCCTCTGGAGGCTAAGGTGGGAGGATCACCTGAACCCTGGAGATTGAGGTTGCACTGAGCCTGGATTGCACCACTGCATTTCAGCCAGGGTGACACAGTGAGACTCTGTCTCCACAAAAAATAAAAAATCTGTCTTTATGTACAAGAGATACCTGCTGCCAAACTCATTAAGAATAAATAATGCAACCAACTGTGTACTCTAAGAAACTTGAGAAATGTCACCAGGATCTCAGCCAGTGTTACCCTTGTACTTTAAAGCCCTGCAGTACCATCTGTGACATTTCTTTCTATTCACTCAAAAAAAAAAAGAGATGATTTTTTTTTTTTTTTTACAAATTACTTTATACAGTTCAAATCAACACATCAAGTGGTGCATTTACAGGTGTTGGTCGAGGTCTCAGAGGCCACATGACTAGAGGAGGAGGCTGAAGTCTGAGAGGATACTCAGGAGAAGGTTGAGATTCTGTTGACACAGCAGGTCAGACAAGTGAAGGAGTTGGCTGAAGTACTAGAGAAGACCTAGGTGAAGGAGGTGGCTGAGGGCTGAGAAGTCATGAGTAGATTATTTAGGTACTAGAGGAGACTCATTTGAAGGTGATAGCTAAGGGAGGCTACCAAGGTAGAGAAGGTGGCCAAGGTTCCAGAGGCCATTAGCTGGAGGCTGAGGTCCCAGAGTCCACACTGCTGGAGGAAGAAGATGAGGTCCCCCAGGACAGACAGCTGGATGAGGTGGACAAAATCCCATAGGAGATGCAGCTGGAGGAGGTGGTGGAGATCCTACAAAACAAACAGCTGGAAGACATGAAGGAGGTCCGAGAGGACACTCGATTGCTGGAGGTGTCTGTGGTTTCAGAAGATCACCAGCTGGATAAGATGGTGGAGGTACCAGAGAGCACTTGACTGGAGGAGGTGAGTGTGGCCTCAGGGAATCTTCACTTGGGGAAGATGGTTGAGGTGGTACAGGACCCTCGAGTGAAGTAGGTGGCTGAAGTCCAGAGGACATGTGAATGAAATAGGAGCTTGAGGTGCCAGAAAACACTCAAGTGGTGGAGTTGCCTGTGGTCTCAGAAAATCATTAGCTGAAGAAGGTGGTACAGATAACAAATTTAACTTGGGTGGAGGTGTGTGTAGTCTCAGAAAATCTTCAGCTGGGGGTGGTGGTAAAGATATCAGAGAACACTCAAGTGGAGGTGTGTGAAGTCTTAGAACATCTGCATCTGGAGATGGTGGTAGAGATACTAGAGGACACTAATGTTGAGGTGTGTTGGGTCCTAGAAAATCTTCAGCTGAAGACAGTGGTAGAGGTACTAGTGTACACTCAGGTGCATGTGTCTGTGATCTCAGAAAATCATGAAGAAGGTGAAGAGATACCAGAAGACACTCTATTGAAATAGGTAATTGAGGTCCCAGGGGACACTTAAAAGGTGGAGCTACCTGTAATCTCAAAAAATTATCGGCTGGAGAAAGTGGTTGAGATCCCAAAGGACAGTGGATAGAAGGTGTGTGTGGTCTCAGAAAATCATCAGCTGGAGATGATGGCATAGGTACCAGAAGACACTGGAGTGGTGGTATCTGTGATCTCCAAAGATTATCATCTGGAGAAGGTGGTAGAGGTACCAGAAGACACTCGGGTGGAGTTGTGTATGGGCTCAGAAAATCATTGGCTAAAGATGGAGGGGGTAACAGAAGACACTCGTGTGTAGGTGTCTGTGGTCTCAAAAACTCATCGTCTGGAGAAGGTGGTAGAGGTACCAGAAGACACTCGGGTGGCATTATGTATGAGCTCAGAAAATCATTGGCTAAGGAAGGTGGTAGAGGTGCCATAAGACATTCATGTGTAGGTGTCTGTGGTCCCCCAAAATTATCAGCTGGAGAAGGTGGCTGAGGTCCTAGTGGACACTGGAGTCAAGGAGTTGTCAGAGGTCCTGGAACACCTTTAGCTGGTGGGAATGGTTGAGCTCCCAGGTGACACCCTGATGGAGGAAATGGCCAGCAACCCATCAGTGGTCTTGAAGGGTCAGTCATGATGTCGGGCGAGTAGGGCAATCCTGAGAAATGATGACACTGTACTGCAGCCATATTAACCTGCAGGAAAAAGGAGGAAGAGTTTTGAAATATATTAATTTGATGGACAGAATCACCACCACCAACACAGACTGCACTTTATGTTGCTGCTGATAGTTTTTTGCACCTTTCCATCCTCCAGGTTTCAAAATAGCAGCATCAGTGTCATGAAGTCACCCTTCCACTAAGTACCGCCAACAGCTGGGGAGTGAAGAAAAGTCATTGGGACAAACTGTTTTCTCCACATGCCACTGTGTCTGTCTGCAAATGTAGGTGGGCTGGGGGTCTGCCCCAGGGAAGACAGAGTCCTAACACAGTAAGGAAGAAGCATATTTCAGACACAGGAGTGTCTGTGTCTATCCTCATTCCTCCCTTACTGCCATCACCAGATCATACTCCTTGCATCAGATAAATAGTGAGTAAGAGAGGCATGAAAAGACCATTGTCCACACATGTTGCAGCTTCTTTTTGGAAAATGTTCTCCAGGCCTTTTATGTTCTGTCTCTGATTCTCAGAACTCTGCAAGTCAGTGTGACCACCCTACTCCAAATCTAAGAAAATAGAAGCTCCCTGAGGAAGCAGAGCATGTGCCCAGGGTCACACAGCTTGCAGGAGGCAGAGTGGAAGTTGATTCCAGCTCTGCCTGCAGGACCCTCTCATTTCCCCACTGCTTCCTTTCTTGATAAAGGGTCTTCTTCACTCTGGGGGTGCTCCCCATGAGCACAAATGGCTCTGGGGAAGTGTGGATTCCTGAAGACATGAAGGGGAACTAGGAGAGGGTTTTCTGATAGAATAATCCAACATACAGAAATCAGTTAGGCATGGCTAGAATATTTCTTCTAACTCCCAAGTAATACAAATTTTAAGTGCATTTTGACATAAATGATACTATTGTCCATGAAAAATGAGGTGGGAATTCGGAAAAAGCAAGTTTTAGAAAATTGTTTTATTTCAAGTGTACAATTCCCATCATATGTAATCAATCACAGGACTTGACAGCTGTTGAAGGTACAGAGGCCACATGAGAACAAGCATAACTGAGCATCATTTAAGGCCTTCATTAGGAATTGTCGCTGTGGGTAATAGGTTGCATTCACTTTCACTAACTCATGGTCAAGTCATATTTTCTATTACAAATATAGAAACTCTGACACTTAGAATATTAGATCAGGAGTACCAACAAACTGGGGGAAGGCTTGCACAACACAGTTACCAACAGGAATGGGACTGTGATGAACTATGGAATTGAATTTGTCAGGGAGCATTCAAAATTGCACAAAGCACATATTAATGTTGGATTAATGAGTTTTCACTTTCATCACTTCCAAGAATACAGCAGATGTTTCAACTGTTAATTACCTACTTTATAGAAGAAAACAAAATCACAGCAAAATAAAAGAAAACTCCACATATTGCGGAAATAGACCCCACAACATCTTGAGTAAAAGATATCAGTTAGAGTACACTGGGCCATGAGACCTACAGCAGTGGAGATCAGTCCACTCAAGATGACCAGCTGGGAATGGAGAAGCCAGAAAACTTGTAGGGAAGATTTTGCTTCTGAAAAGTCCAGACAGAAAAGGTATCACAGAACCCACAGAGCAGATGTCAGGCCAGGAGAGGGCGATGGAGGAAAAGACTACAGTGTCCTGATACAGGCAGAGTAAAAATGACCCCCGCATTTACCTCTGTCTTCTCTGTGTTTTCAGTTGGGACACAGCTGCTCTTCCTCACAGGAACTGAATGAGGTCCTGAATCTGCTAAGGGCCAGAGAAGGGAATGGGGCTAAATCTGGCTTGCATGGTCTGTGCAGAATAAGAAACCCTCCATGCCCTCCACAGCTATCTTACTCTTTTCCACACTCAGGTCCCTTATCAGAGTCACAGGGTTTATTGACCAGATGTCTCAGAGGACCCTGGAGCCCTCTGGGCCTCAGCCTTGAGGAAGACACAGCAGAACCCTGGTCTAGGGGTTTTCTTAACTCTCAACAGGCTGTGGACAAGTTGGGTGCTAACCAGTTGGAAAGGAGCTTTAAATCAGGGGTTCCCAGTACATATCAAAGGAAATCACCCATCATGTGAGCACAGACTCAAAATTAAAACTGAAACAGCCATGGATGGGAAGAACATCTATAGGCCCAGGACAGGAGCAGCACTGTTCCTTTTCTTCAAGCTATAGGGGCATTTAAAATTATGTGGATTCACAGTGAATCTAACCTCCATATATCATCAGGCATTGTCAATATTTATGAACAGAAATGAGCATAACAATACCAACAGTCATGAGAAAAGCTAAGAGCTACAGAAATTAAATAGAGGCCAGTTCTGGTGGCTCACACTTTTAATCCCAGCACTTTGGAAGGCTGAGGCAGGCAGATCACTTGAGGTCAAGAGTTAGAGACAAGCCTGACCAGCATGGTAAAATTCTGTCTCTACTAAAAATACAAAAAGAAAAAATTTACCAAGCATGGTGACAGGCGCATGTGCTCCCAGCTACTTGGGAGGCTGAGACAGGATAATTGCTTGAACTCAGGAGGCGGAGGTTGCAGTGACCAAAAATCACACCACTGCACTTCATCCTGGGTGACAGAGCAAGGTTTTCAAAAAGAAAGGAAAAAAGAAAGAAAAGAAAAGAAAGAGAAAAGAAAGAAAAGAAAAGAAAGAAAAAAGAAAGAAGGAAATCAATTGAAAAGTTTTAGGGTCACACTTCAAATGTTAAAGGAATAACATTACATAGAGATTTAGCTTACTAAAGGAGTTACATATTTCACAATAAACAATTTAAACAAGCAAAAAGAATAAAGGAAGTTCCAAAGAATGGAAATAAATGCTTCTTTTCTTAAAGCAGATCTCATGGTACTGCTTTATTGATCCATGAAGACATTGCCCAAAAATCTCTGCTCTCATCAGCACTTACAGCTCTCATTCTAAAATGCTATTGGCCCATTTGCCTTGCAGGCTCATCTTCACAGTTAAAAGTAACCAAGATGTCAGGGTGGGGCAATGTCCACAGTCAGTGGAGGGGCCTGAGCTCCACCATTCACAGGGAACCAGCCAAGAGCCATTCAGCTAGGGCACCTGAGAAAAATGAGGTCTTGTCACCCAATGGGACAACTGTTCCCTTCATAAGTGCTTGGAACTGTTTCCAGGAAACATGACAATTACCCCACCCAAGCCCTCACTACCAAAAGGAGAAGCAGGACATGTGGATTGTGCAGTAGAAATTAAGTGGCTGCCTTCATGGGAGCTCCTACCTCTCCAGAAAGGGTTCTCTAGGCCCAGGTTTTTCTTGGCCAGCTCCTCACTCTTGTATCTTTCTGGCACTCTCTTCTTTTTCCTCATTTCCCATCTAGAAGACAGAGAAATAATTGACTTAAAGAAGAATTTAAACACCACATTCTTTACTAGACATTCAAAGCTTCATCTTAAAAGAAAAAAATCCTTAAAAATGACCATCACAACTGGGTGATGTGGCTCATGCCTGCAATCCCAGCACTTTGGGAGTCTGAGGTGGATGGATCACCTGATTTCAGGAGTTTGAGAGCAGCCTGACCAACATGGAGAAACTCTGTCTCTACCAAAAATACAAAATTATTCAGTCATAGTGGCACATGATTTTAATTCCATCTACTCAGGAGCCTGAGTCAAAGAATTGCTTGAACCCAGGAGGTGGAGGTTGCAGTGAGCTGAGATTGCACCACTGCACTCCTTCTGAGTGACAGAGCCAGATTCCAGCTCAAAAAGAAAAAAAAATCCATCACAATGACCTACCTGTGCTGCTTGTAGGCAGCCTTCCTCTCTGCCATCTCCCTTTCCAAGGATTGACCACAGAGCTGTGGGGAGAAAAATACATCCATGTCCTGACCTCGCTGACTGTGTCCAAAAGCAAGGAAAGCAAACAAACAAACAAACAAAACTTACCCAGTTGTCAAGAGCCTTTCTTGCAGAAGGGGCCATCTGAAAAAGCCATCACACCCAGCCTGAAAGAACATCTTACAAGTTCTTTGTAGAATTTGATTCTTCTGATTTGAACTCCTAGATAATACAAATTACCTGGGAGTTAAATTCAGAAGTGGTACATTAAAAAACATCCCATTCCCAGGCATGGTGGCTCACACTTGTAACCCCAGCACTTTGAGAGGCTGCAGAGGATGGATCACTTGAGTTTGGGAGTTTGAGACCAGCCTGGCTAACATGGTGAAACCCCATCTCTACTAAAAATACAAAAATTGACTGGGTGTGGTGGTGACCCCCTGTCATTTCAGCTGCTATGGGTGGAGGCTGAGGCAGGAGAATCACTTAAACCCAGGAGGTAGAGGTTGCAGTGAGCCAAGATCACACCATTGTACTCCAATCTGGGTGAGAGAGCAAGACTCTGTCAAAAAAAAAAAAAAAAAAAACTAACCACAATTTATACTAACAATTCTCTGTTCAGGACTAACTGGGATAGGGACTGTTAGATTCAGCAGGGCATGGTGGCTCACACCTGTAATACCAGCATATTGGGAGGCCGAGGTGGGTGGATCACCTGAGTTCAGAGTTCAAGACTAGCCTGGCAAAAATAGTGAAATCCTGTCTCTACCAAAAATACAAAAATTAGCAGGGCATGGTAGTGTACACCTGTCATTCCAGCTACATGGGAGGCTGGGGCAGGAAATTCACCAGAACCTGGGAGGCAGAGGTTGTAGTGAGCTGAAATTGTGCCACTGAACTCCAGCCTGGGCCAGAGACTGAGACTCCATTTCAAATAAAAAAAAAAAGAGAGACACTGTTAAATGTGCCTAGATATCTTCATAATTCATTTATTTTCTGTTTTCTATGTATCTTGAAAGGCAATCCCTAATGGAGGGTAATTATGTAGGTTATAAAAATAAAACATACTTCCTCTTCCCTTGAATATGAAACAGCATTGTGGGATTAGTGCTTTTTTCTTGGATCATTGTTCAGAAGGAGGGTCAGCCCCCAACCACATTTTTACTGTCATGAATGGCAAGAGAAAATGTATGCTCAATTTACCCAATGGACAAAAAGGCTCAAGTGATGGCACAACTTAGCAGCCAAATTCCTATCAAGTACAGACTTTGGGCATACTGATCCCTCTCCACCTGCAACCGGGAACATGCACTTTGAGTGATGTCATTCAAAATTACCCTGCCCACACACTCTATGTTTTTCTTCTGTTAAGCTGTCTGTTGTTAGTTCATTTATGCAGTAAACTTTCAGAGAGGAGAGTGAAAGCTTTCCTTTCAGTCATATAATGGAATTATGAAGGAGAAAAGTTTAGACAGAATTTCCTATTTAAGTGACAAAACTTCATACTCCATTTCTGATAAAGAGCACAAAGGTTTAAAAAAAAAAAAAAACTGGCTGGGTGTAGTGGCTCACATCTGTAATCCCAGCACTTTTGGAGGCCAAGGAGGGTGGATCACAAGGTAAAGAGATCAAAAGCATCCTGGCCAACATGGTGAAGCTCATCTCTACTAAAAAATACAAAAATTAGCTGGGAGTGGTGGCATGCGCCTGTAATCCCAGTTACTCTGGAAGCTGAGACAGAATTGCTTGAACTGAGGAGGTAGAGGTTTCAGTGAGCCGAGATCGTGCCACTGCACTCCAGCCTGATAACAGAGCAAGACTCCATCTCAAAAAAATGAAATAAAATAAAATAAACTTATTTTTGACCCAAAATTCTGTTGACATTCTATTATTAAAAAAAAACACCAACCTATTTAATTTTTATAATGTAAATGACAGATATTTTTATAATTCTTATGCTAATAAATCATTTCCCTGATGTTTTTGGTAAAACCTAATATTCATAATAAAGTCCAGAACCATGAATTGTTTTAAGTAATTTCTTCCTATTTGTGATTACATGTATACCTCTACAGGAATTTAGAATACTCTCACAAAAGCTAAGTTTTTGGAGGAAAAGGCCAACTGTAGAAACTTCCAGAAACACAATAGTGATAAGCATCCATAGAACGCCAAGAAAGTCATGCCCAGGATACGAATAATCAAGTGGAAAACTGATCACCTGGAATATAGTTGAAATACTGAAAATGTCAATGACATTTACAATATTTCAGTAAAAAATAGTAATCTTTAGAAACCATCAACCTCCTCCAAGTGGTAACCACAACCCTCAGATATCACCAGGGGATTCCACTGCTTCAAGAAAGATTGGAAGTTACCAGTTTTATGTTTTTTGCATATCTGGTAGTGTTTTTGGGCATTCCAAATGTAGAGTGGCTTTTTTTTTAAATTGATGTAAAGCAGGCATATCCAATGTTTTTGGCTTCCCTGGGCAATATTGAAAGAAGGAAACTTGTCTTAGGCCACATATAAAATACATTAACACTAACAGTAGCTGATGATCTAAAAAATCACAAAAAGGTCAGGTGTGGTGGCTCATGCCTGTAACCCCAGCACTTTGGGAGACTGAGTCTAGCAGATTACCAGAGGTCAGGAGTTCCAGACCAGCCTGGCCAACAAAGTGAAACCTCATCTCTAACAAAATGACAAAAATCAGTCAGGTGTGGTGGCAGGTGCTTGGAATCCCAGCTACTCAGGAGGCTGAGGCAGAAGAATCGCTTGAACCAGGGAGGTGGAGGTTGCAGTGAGCTGAGATTGAGCCATTGCACTCCAGCCTGGGAGACAAGAGGGAAACTTTGTCTCAAAAAAAAAAAAAAAATCACAAAAAATTCTTAGTCACCCAGTCTAGACTGCAATGGCACAATCTTGGCTCACTGCAACCTCTGCCACCTGGGTTCAAGCCGTTCTCCTTCCTCAGCCTCCCAAGAAGATGGTATTAGAGGTGCATGTCACCATGCCTGTCTAATTTTTATATTTTTAGTAGAGACAGGGTTTCACCATGTTGGTCAGGCTGGTCTGGAACTCCTGACTCAACTCATCCGCCAGCCTCAGCTCCCCAATTACAAGCATGAGCCACCACACCTGGCCTGTCATTTCTTTATATTTGGATAATATAAGGACTTTAAGACCCTTTCTCCTTTGGGTCAATCAATGATCTGCACTATACACATTTTACAAAACAAAGGACAATACAGTCCTCATTCACATCCTGGTCATGTCAGTCCTAGTGACTCCCATACTGCAAACCTCCCAGCAGGTGCAGCCCTTTCCTCTCCATCTGATGGGCTTCTCAGCTCCCATCACACTGACTGGACACAGACTCCCTAGAGGCAGCCCTCAAGAGCAGAAGACATGGATGACTCAGAATTCCTAAAAAGTCATCAAACCAGATGACACAAAACTCAAATGACATTTCACTTTGTTTTGGTTCATTTTGTTTGACACAAGAGTGCAGTGGGTGTCTGACTAATCTTCTTCAGAATCTTTTGTAGAGATGGGGTTTTCTCTGATGTCCAGGCTAAACTCCTGGACTCAGGTGATCTGCCCACTTTGACCCCCCAAAGCACTGAAATTACAGGACTGCACTGTGTAATTTGCCATGTGACACAGCCCAATAACAAGGAAGGGACTCCACGGGTCCAGCCTCTACTCACATAGGTGGATTGATGGCTGGGAAACCCCAGCAGGAGGAGCCAAAAAAGCAGCCACTGCACCCACATGTCCTGGTCCTCTCAAGGCATCCTGAGGAGGCCAGGACAGAGGTGGGGGTGGTTTGGGGCTGAGGAAGGGAAGGGGATGGGGATGAGGTGAGATCTGAGTTGGGAAGAGAGATGGGAGGGAAGGGGAGGGAGGATGTTGGGCATCTGGAGGAGGGAGTCTGGGAAAGGATCTGGTCCAAACTGTCTTCAAGGGTGAGTGGGAGGTTCAGCTACAAGTCAGAGAGAAAGTCTATCAGGAAAGCAACAGGACATGCAGGGCAAGAAAGTGGGAGACTCAGTAGCAATTAGACAGAGACCAGGACTCTGGTTTCCACCACACCTTCTCCTGTCTGGGTGCTGCCTAAGCAACCTTGGGGCTTTATACTCCCTCACCACCAATCCCTGGCCCCGGAACGTGATACCTCACAGTGGACATTCCACAGAGCACTTGCATCCTCCAATGCCCCTCCCCCCATCTCAGTCCCCCACTCACCTCCCAAGGCTCTCTGGAACCTTCACAGACTTGATTTCTGGTCTTCCCCACCAGCATCCTGTCCCTGCTTCTAGGTGGCTCCTTCCTTCCTGAGCTCCCAGCATTTCTCATGGTCAATCTTGGCTGCAAAACATAAGAAACAAATGATGGCATGATGGCAGAAAGAACCTGACACACAAGCAGAGAGGGAGGCTCCACAGCCCCCTCTCAGCCATTCATATTCTAAGCAACAAAACATCAGAAGGATGTAGAAAGTCCCAAGAGTAAGCCATCTCCATCACACCCATGGAGCCATCCGTCCATCATCCTATATCACAGGAACAAAGATTGGAGCTACACTGGTTTTAAGCATGGATGGTACATTTACAAAAATTAACCCAACTTACTTTGTTCATCAAGCAAATCTCAATATATTTCAGGAAAATCCAATCACACAGCAGGTTTCTGATCACAGAATTGTGCTAGAAGTCAATGATTAAAAGCTAACCAAAAATTATTATATACTTGGAAACTCAAAGTGTCCTTATGAGATATCAACAGAAGAAAGAATCCAAAATGAAGCAAGATTGCCTTTACACTCAGTGAAAAGATCATAACAGGGCAATCAAATGTCTCCCTATGGTACAAGGTTGTGTGGTCTCAAATCACCCCTAACCCACCTACACATGTTAACATCTGAAACGGGGTGATGATGTCACTTATCTATATTAACTTACTGTCTGTGAATGTGGACTTTTAATTCTGACCCCTAATGAGGGGGAGAAAACCAAGTTGACTCTCATGGTTGAGCTCCCAGGGATGTCCAAGGACTCTGTGCATTTCAAGAGATAAAGTTCACCAGCCTCTCTCCTGGGGGATTTGGCCACAATACCCAGAGGATTTGGCAGCATAATGAGTGATGGCCAGGGAGTGCCAAGCTGGTGGGCAGGACCCAGGGGTCTGGTGACCAGGTAAGATCCCCACCATCCATTATCTTTCCTAGACCCATCCTCAGCTAAACTTCCCAAAGGCCTGCTTCTGGCTAATCACACAGAGTGCTCAAACATACTCAGGCCTCTCACAGCTGAAAACCATTGCTTTAAATCTCCTTACAATTTACTATAACATAAAGTTATTATAAACTGCCAATATTCTATTCATGCTATAAATGGAATGCCAATGCCTTTACCATAAATAGAAAAACAACCCTGAGACACAAGGAAAACGAAAACAAAACAGAGATAACACAACTATGGCATTCAATTCTATTCATATGCTGTCACCTGCATAAAGAGCCCCAGATTTGGGTTAGCTCGATTGTAAAAGGAGAGACCAAGTAAGTGGATGTTAAAGTCAGATTAGCCCAAAAATAAATGGCAGAGTACCATCATGTCCATGAAGGGTTGCTGGAGTCACCTTGATTATAGCCCAAGCAGAGACAGGGCAAGGAAGGAGATGTGAGCAGAGTTTGGGGCCTCCAACTGGAGAGGTGATTTATGCTTTGAGGAAAGCTTCCTAAAAGCCAGGGTCAACCTCCCTTGAAGGCAGGTCCCTCATGGAGGCAGAGTCAGGTACCTTAGATTTGAGACCAGCTGTGCTGCTGACCAGCTGTGTGACCCTGGGCTGCTTTCCTTCCACACAATGTGAGTGTCAATTGCTATGTCAACGACTGTCTGAGGATAGGAGGAAGCAACATGTTGAGCACCTGTGTAACTAATGTCATCACCTCCCAAGGACATCTTTCCTTCCAGAGCTGGCACTTTGGAAGGTCCTTGGTCACTAAAGACAGTAATGATGATAACAACAGTAAATCATTATTTATGGCTGTTGAGGGAGGGCCAGGGGGTAGGGCTCCTAGGTCCTTGATAAGAATGAGGGCCTGGGGACTCCTGGGAACAGCTGAGTTAGTCCTGTAGGTCTCCTGGGTCCCCAGGGGCTGAGTCTGTCTTCAGTGGCATTAGGCCTAGGCTGGAATGCTGAGGCAGCCACTGGAGCATCAACAGGGCAAACAGGCACAGAGGCAATGGATCCACTGGAGGTTGCAGGTGTAGGATCATCTGTCCACCAAGTAGAGACACCAAGCCTGGCTGACCACTGCCCCCACAGACAATGCCCTGTCCCTTGCTTCACACTTAGACAGGGCAGTGGCTGGCACCTGGGGCCTCATGGAGCATCACTCTAAGACCTCTGTGTCCTGGTCATTGAATGGGCACTTGAGTCACCAAAGGCCATTGGAACAAGGAGGAAGAATCAGGCCCCACGATGTTTTGGGACTGTGTTTGGCACATGAAAATGCACAGAATGCATGCACGACACAGGGGAACTGTTGGTGTGGGAGTCAATATTTTATGACCTCCAGCCCTAATCTGAGCACTCTCACCTGTGCAATCTGAAAGATACAGGATACTTGCAGGAAAGATAGTGCCTGGATTTAACTTAAAGGATCTAAAATGTTGAATGTTCACACTCCTGATATCCTTCCAAATCAACTCTCTCAATGCTCCCCTCTTCACCACTATCATATGGGGTAACTGAAGCAGTCAGAGATTTACTGACTCAATGCCACTCAGTTGACTTCTGAGTCCCCTGCTGATCACATCTGAACAAACTGCTTTTTCTGAAGTTTACCCTGTTGGATCATGATGCTGATGATTTTGTGCAGCTCTGGGACAAACTCTACCTGGTAGAGGATAAAGCAAATGCAGTGACTCAGTTCTGCTGTCATTTCCCATCAATTCCCCACTCTCCTCCTCTCTCCCTCCACAGTCTCCCACACAGGCTGACACTGCATGGTGGCCTTAATGGAGTCCACTGAGTATTTCAGGTTCTCCTTTGGGCCCCTTGAAGGTAGAGTTAGTTATGGGATTTGCTTGGACTCAGGAGATGTGAGTGGAAGTCAAGTGTGTCACCTCGAGTCAAAAGAGTTGGGAGTCATTGGGATTGGTCTCCCTTTCCTTCATCTCTTAGAGCTGCTGACAGGTCACATATTGAGGCTGCTCCTTTATTCTCATGGCAGATGAGGGGATGTGGAGCACAGGGCCCAGGAGTGCCATGGAGGACATGCAGCATGATCAGACAAAGAGCCTTCAGTGTTATAAATTCTCATTGTTTTGGGATGTTTATTACCTACAGTGATACCTAGTCCATCCTAGCAGGCATGCACCATCTACTCCATGCTCTTTGAAGCAGACTAGCCTACTGTGAGAACATGAACTTGTTGTCATGCACACATAAGCTTCAGTTCTAGCTCTGCCTCTTATGAACTGCAACCTCGGGCACTTAACCTTCAGTCTCTGAGCCTCAGTTCCAACTCCCTAAAATGGGTTGGCTATATTATGTCATGTTGTGGAGAGAATTAAATGAAATAAAAATGCATGTAGAGCATTAAGCCCAGGGCCTGGCACACACAGTAAGTACTCAGTGTTAGCCATGTAGCTTCAGAATGTGAATTGATTGTCAATACCCAGGCAATGCGGCAAAGTATTACAAAAAGAGAAATGTAAACTTATTAGCATGTGTATTTATTTATTTTTAAATAGGATAAAACTATGGACCAGGCACAGTGGCTCATGCCTGCAACCCCAGCACTTTGGGAGTTCATGGTGGGCAGATCACAAGGTTAGGGGTTCAAGATCAGTCTGGCCAATATGGTGAAATCCTGTCTCTACTAAAAAATACAAAAGTTAGCCAGGCATGGTGGTGTGCACCTGTAATTCCAGCTACTCAGGAGGCTGATGCAGGAGAATTCCTTGAACCCAGGGAGGCAAAGGTGGCAGTGAGCTGAGATTACAACACTGCAGTTCAGCCTGAGCAACAGAGTGAGACTCTGTCTCAAAAAAATAATAAACCATGTATATTCTTTCATAGCCAGTGTTTTTCTCTTAAACAGTATATCGTTAAAATATTTTAAGCTCAAAAACAAAAGATCACTTGTGAGATTATCATTTTAAATGGCAAGATAATGCTCAATTTAATTAGTAATTTAATTATTACTATTGGACTTTTTGTAGATTGCAAAAAGCATTCAAAAGAAATTAAGTAGAATAAAAAATATGTATTACATGTTGTAAATATGACTTTGTTAAATCTTTTATTCAGAAATATAGGACACATATACATAATATAGAATTTATTTAGTATAGGACAGGCACGGTGGCTTACGCCTGCAATCCCAGCACTTTGGGAGGCCAAGGTGGGCACATCACAAGGTCAAGAGATCGAGACCACCCTGGCCAACATGATGAAACCCTGTCTCTACTAAAAATGCAAAAAAATTAGCTGAGTGTGGTGGCGCATGTCTGTAGTCCCAGCTACTCAGGAGGCTGAGGCAGGAGAATTGCTTGAACCCAGGAGGCAAAGTTTGCAGTGAGCTGAGGTTGCACCACTGCACTCCAGCCTGATGCCTGGTGACGGAGTGAGACTCCGTCTCAAAAAAAAAAAAAAAAAGAATTTATTTATTATGAGTGATGCTAAAAAATAGTTTAAAAGCTACTGATTTGTTTCTTTTTCAAATTTGCAGAATAAATTTTTTTTTGACATAGTCTCATTCTGTGCCCAGGTTGGAGTGCAGTGGCACAGTCTCAGCTCATTACAACCTCCACCTCCTGAGTCCAAGCAATTCTCCTGTCTCTGCATGCTGACTAGCTGGGATGACAGACATGCACCACCATGCCTGGCTATTTTTTGTATTTTTAGTAGAGACAAGGTTTCGCCATACTGGTCAGGCTGGTCTTGAATGCCTAACTTCAGGTGATCCACCTACCTCTGCCTCCTAATGTGCTGGGATTACAGACATGAGCCCGCACACTCAGCTTAAATTTTGCAGGATAATAAATAACCTTTAGGCAAAGACTAGTGGCTCACCCCTGTAATCTCAGACCTTTGGGAGGATGAGACAGGAGGATTGCCTGAGGTCAGGAGTTCAATGCCAGCTTGGCTAACATGGTGAAACCCCATCTCTACAAAAAATACAAAAATTAGCCAGGTGTAGTGACACATGCTTATAGTTCTAGCTACTCAGGGGGCTGAGACAGGAGAATCGCTTGTACTCAGGAGGCAGAGGTTGCAGTGAGCCAAGATCGCATCATTGTACTCTAGCCTGGGCAAGAGAGCAAGGCTCTGGCTCAAATAAATAAATAAATAATGTTTTTAAGTATCACTGGGCACTTGTCTGGTTGTTTTTCTTTAGGTTAATATGCCAGCAGTGATTCTTTTTGAGTTTCTGACACAAGATAGCAGTTTTTATCCAAATAAGTCAACTACTCTGCCCCATCCCTAAGGCATTTGTATGGAAGGAAAAAGGAGAAAAAAGCCAGTACTGTGACTGCCCGTGCTTCCCCCAGCGTGGCCCCCTGTGAGATGTATGGTGCTGAGACAAGGAACTGTTCAAGGGCACCAGGCCCCATCTGTCTTCACTCACTCACCTTCCTCAGGTACTCGCATGGGGGATGGCACTGAGTTTAAGTGCAGCTGCAGCTCCTTAGTGAGCTAGCCCTGGTCATGGGACAGGAACTCTGGGGTCAGGACAATAGACGGCTTCACCATCTGCAGAATGGGAACAGAAGCTCATTATGAGTGGCAAGCTATTAGACAATTTTTGTGTGTGTGTGAGCCAAATAATTTATTTCTTCATCGGTGCTCTACATATTCAGAGAAACTTCTCTGGTAACAAACTATAGAAATTATCCCTGAAAGTATAGTCTTGCTATTAGACAATTTTTAAAAAATGTTTGTTGAATGAGTGGAGAAACAAGGTGATGCTTGAGTCTATAGTGGTCAGGACCATGGTGGCCTCAGAAAGAGTCAGAACCAAGTTCAAATTCCTATACTTTGAATTTCTACTTCATGCCATGCCAAATTACTCTACCCCTCTTCACCTCAGTTTCCTTCTGTGTGAAATGGGAACAATAAATTTCATTCCTCGCTCAGTTTCTGTCAAAGATTCATGAGATAATACCTCTAAATCATCCAACTCATTTAAATATATAATCATTTCTGTCATAACTAGTGGGATCAATTTTACTATTATTGCATAGACAGTTCTGTACCTGAAACCTACAAAAAAAGAGAAAGAAAATCTTACCTCTAAAAAGTGTCAGTGATTTGTCATTTTTATATTATTAATGATAATTGTATTTAATCGCACAAGCCCTTGTACATGGCAGGTGCTCCATAAACACTTATGGAATCAATGCATATGGGCTCCACAGCCACACTGTTTAGATCCTATTTGGCCTCTGCCACTTATGAGCTGAGTGATCTGGGCAAGGTAATTCACATCTTTATGTCTCCGTTTCCTTTGCTATAAAATACAGATAATAAGAATCCCTAGCTCCTTAGGTTGTTGCCAGGGGTGAATGATTTGGCACATAGTAGAAGCTTTCTAAACATTAGCTGTGATAGTCTCCTTCCAAATCTTTCTTTTCAGAGCCAGAGATGAGGCCATAGTGCTGCCTGGTGACCCTAGAGTGTAAGTACACATGATTGCCAATATGCTGTCTCTCCACCACAGGTCCCAGACTGGCTAGTTACCGCCTGGAGGTTTCTGCTGCATCTGCCTTCTCAGGGCTCAGGTAAAGACTTTTGTATTTTCCTCCTCAAATTCCTGCAGATGGAGTTCATGTTGCCTGACACAGCTAGGTGATCCACAGAGCAGTGACCACCTATGCCAGCCCTGTGAGGTAGCTGGAGAATGTTCCTTCCTTCTCAAGCTCTGGGAAGATGCCACGGCTGGGGTGACCCATGACCTCAAGTTTCTTGCTTTGGAGTGTCACATTTTCTGTTGGCAAGGAAGACAAAGGTCACAGGAAGCCAGAGACCAAGGACCTCTCTGTGCCATGGGCCCAAATAATAAAGACCTGAACAGTCGATGCCAAAAGCCCAAGGCTCCAGTGCTTCCCAGGGTTTCTTGCTTTACAGCCTCTGCTGAGGGAGGATGAATACTATGTCCTCCCAGATCTTTGGGAGCTTGTGGCAAGCAGTCTCCCCAGAACAAAATCCCTTGGAAACCTCAAACTGTGTTTAAAACATTCATGCACATTTTGCATCCTATTTCCCAGATGTCAGCATGTTTTTTAAAAAAAAAAATCCTCAATTTCCTCAATATGCAAGAGAAATGGGTACTGCAGGACAATGTGGCTTTTTAAAACATGTTGTTATTTAGGCCAGGGATCATGGCTCATGCCTATAATCCCAGCACTTTGGGAGGGTGAGGTGGGTGGATTACCTGAGGTTGGGAGTTTGAAACCAGCCTGACCAACAAGGAGAAACCCCACGTCTACTAAAAATACAAAATTAGCCGGATATGGTGGAGCATACCTGTAATCCCAGCTACTTGGGAGGCTGAGGCAGGAGAATCACTTAAACCTGGAAGGCGGAGGTGTGGTGAGCCAAGACTGCACCACTGAACTCCAACCTGGGAAACAAGAGCAAAACTCTGTCTCAAATATATATATATATATATATATATATATAATATATATATTAAATATATATAATATATAAATATATATAAATATATATTAAATATAATATATATTTATATATATATAATATTTGTATATAGTTATTTTAAAATCTTCTCTACCTACTTTCTGAACTCCAAGAATGTGAAATACTTGTTCAATGAATATTATTAAATGCCTACTATGGGCCAGGTGCAGTGACTCACATTTGTAATCCCCACACTTTGGGAGACCAAGGCAGGTGAATCACTTGAGGCAAGAGTTTAGACCAGTCTGGCCAACATGGTGAAACCCCATCACTACTAAAAGTACAAATATTAGCTGGGCATGGTAATGCATGACTGTAATCCCAGCTACTAGGGAGGTTGAGACAGGAGCCACTGCACTCCAGCCTGGGTGACAGAGCAAGACTTCATCTGTAACTTAATTAATTAATTAAAATAAATAAATAAATGCCTACTATATTCCAGCCATGATTCATGGTCTTGGGCTATAGCAGATAATAAACTGACAGGGTTCCTTTCTCCTGTAACTTACATTCATATACGATAATGTTAAGGGTTAACATTATCATCATAAAGGGTTAGCTGTTACTACATGTTAGTCACTGTGCAAAGACATTCCCACACATTATACACTTAAACCTGATAGAAAGCTTACAAAGGACATAGTTATTTTTCCCTGAAAAACTGAATCTTAGACAGGCACGATGGCTCACGCTTGTAATCCCAGCAGTTTGGGGGGCCAACGCAGGTGGATCACCTGAGGTCATGAGTTCGAGACCAGCCTGGCCAACATGGTGGAACCCCATCTCTACTAAAAATACAAAAATTAATTGGGCATAGTAATGGACACCTGTAATCTCAGGACTCCAGTGGTTGAGGCAGGAGAATCATTTGAACCCAGGAGGAGGAGGTTGCAGTGAGCCAAGATCACGCCATTGCACTTCAGCCTGTATGACAAGAGCAAAACTCTTCTCAAAACAAACAAACAAACAACAACAAAAAACTAAGTCTCCAAATGATGAAGCACTTTTCCAATGTGACACAGCTAGTACGTGTTGAGACCTCATAGACAATCAAAGCCCAGCTCATTTTAAAGGCCATGCTATGTGTTCTCTAGCCCATGGAGAATAATTTTTACATAATCAATGACATTTCTACACAACAATATTCTTGTCTCAAGTCCAAGAGTGCCTTCTATACCACTATAATACTGGCTTTCTGGTCAGTAAAAATGCTATTCTAATGAGTAATCAGGTGGCAAATGGAGATATGACCAAAGTCATCATGTGTGTGCACCCATAACCCTGTACACACTCATCCTGTGTTTGATTAAATTCAAGTATTCTTTTTTATTAATGAGCAAAACAGATTTAAAAGGGTTAAAGGTTTTCTGTTTGTTTTTGAGACTGTCTCTCTGTTGCCCAGGTTGGAGTGCAGTGGCATGATCTTGGCTCACTGCAACCTCCACCTCCCAGAATCAAGCGATCCTCATGCCTCAGCCTTCCTAGTAGCTGGGATTACAGGCATGCACCACCACGCCTGGCTAATTTTTGTATTTTCAGTAGAGATGGGGTTTTGCCATGTTGGCCAGGCTGATCTCGAACTCCTGACCTCAGGTGATCCATCTCCCTCAGCCTCCCAAAGTGCTGGGATTGCAGGTGTGAGCCACTGCATATGACCTAAAGGTTTAAGGTTTTTATATCCATATAACTTTCTGTATTGCTTTTGAAGTCTGGTTAAATGAATATTCTTTATATTTATTT
The DNA here is from genome assembly GCA_004027715.1 of Plecturocebus donacophilus. Taxonomy (NCBI): domain Eukaryota; kingdom Metazoa; phylum Chordata; class Mammalia; order Primates; family Pitheciidae; genus Plecturocebus; species Plecturocebus donacophilus. The sequence goes on from PVKP010002640.1 coordinate 47,052, forward strand.
ATTTTTGAGACTTAGTCTCACTCTGTCACGCAGGCTGGAGTGCAGTGGCACAATCTCGGCTCACTAAAACATCCATCTCCTGGGTTCAAGTGATTCTCCTGCCCCAGCCTCCTGAGTAGCTGGGACTACAGGCACATGTCACCATGCCCGGCTAATTTTTTGTATTTTTGGTAGAGACGGGGTTTCACCATGTTAGCCAAAATGGTCTCGATCTTCTGACCTCATAATCCACCCACCTTGTTCTCCTAAAGTACTGGGATTACAGGCATCAGCCACCATGCCCTGTCTGAATATTCTTTTAAAAGTGACCTGTGATTCTCTTCTAATCAAGTGTTTTGAAACTTGATATCTTTGATTGGTTTTACCAGCATCAAAATCCTAAATCAAGTATTTTTGGTTTAAAATTAACTTTGGGATTTTTTCAGCTGGGTCCCTCAGGGATTCTAAAGAATGTATCTCTGATCTTGTAGAGATGTTAAATGATTAGATTTATTTGGCAGGTTTTATGGGTGAGCATTGTCAAATGTGGTGATACTGCATGGGAGGGCATTGTCAGATGAGGTGACAGTAGCTCTCATCTCAGTTATATTTATAGGTATATTGTTGATATACATGTTCCAGAAATTATATACATTTATATAATTTTAATATGATATGATTCATAATTTTGATTGTTATGCTAAATATTTGCTAAAGTCATATGTGTATAAACATGTTATTAATGGCTTAGCTTGGTTGCTCATGCCTATTATCCCAGCACTTTGGGAGACTGAGGCAGATGGATTAACCAAGGTCAATGAGTTTGAGACTCACCTGACCAATATGGTGAAAACACATCTCTACTACAAATACAAAAATTATCCAGGCATGCTGACACATGTCTGCAGTCCCAGCTACTTGGAAGGCTGAGGCAGGAGAACTGCTTGAATCAGGGAGGCAGAGGTTGCAGTGAGCGGAGATGGCACTACTGCACTCCAGCTTGGGTGACAGAGCAAGACTCCATCTCAAAAAAAAAAAAAAATAGAGCACTCTGCAAGAGGTCAGGCTGGCCAAGACATTCCATCTGCTACACACTTGGGCCCATCACAGGCTTCATGCTGATGCATGCTCTTCCCAGGCTATGCCAGCCAATGACTCTGCATGCCAGGGATTCCAGATTCAGGCCATTCCTGCCTTACAAAGAGCTCCTATGTGGACAGTCAGGTCTGGGCTCTCTGCAGAGCTCTCAAACAGTTGTCAGACCTGCATTGTGGTCAGTATGCTCTCCATGAATATTCATTTTGTTTATTTTATTTTATTATTATTTTTTTAGATAGGATTTGGAGTACAATGGCTTGATTATGGCTCATTGTAGCCTCCACTTCCTGGGCTCAAGAAATTCTCCCACCTTGGCCTCCCCAGTAGCTAGGACTACAGATGCATACCACTATGCCCAGCTAATATATATGTATATATATATTTTGTAGATACAGGGTCTGGCCATGTTGCCCAGGCTGGTCTTGAACTCCTGGCCTCAAGTGATCCACCTGCCTTGGCTTCTCAAAATGCTAGAATTATAGGCAGGAGCCACTGTGTCTGTTCATGCATTAAAAAAAATTTTTTTTAATTTTTATTATTATTTTTGAGACAGAGCCTCGCTCATTCTGTCACCCAGGTTGAAATGCAATGGTGTGATCTCAGATCACTGCAACCTCCCCCTCCTGAGTTCAAGCTATTCTCCTTCCTCAGCCTCCCAAGTAGCTGAGATTACAGGTCCCCACCACCATGCCAGGCTAATTTTTGTATTTTTAGTAGAGTTGGGGTTTCATCATGTTGTCCAGGCTGGTCTCAAAGTCTGGACCTCAGGTGATCTGCCTGCCTTGGCCTCCCAAAGTGCGGGGATTACAGGTGTGAGCCACCTCACCTGGCCCATCCGTGCTTATTCTTGCTCCCCCTTTCCTTTATTCTTCACAGGCTTTTGTTCCTGTCAGTCTCTTGCACATCAAATTCCACCTTTTCATCTGCTTCTTGTGTTATGGCACCGAACTGGGATCAGCTCGCCTGGTTCCTCCTTTGTTCACTGTACTCTCATGAACACATATGGCTGCTGGGAGTATCCTTCCTGCAGTCCAGGAAGTAAAACTTGGGTTGCTGGAATATCAGTTGTCTCACTGCTAATTTTTCTTCATGGCATCAAGCATCTATTTTCAAAATCTATTTCCAACACTACCTGAGCCCAGGAGTTTGAGACAAGCCTGGGCAATGTAGCAAGACCCCATCTGTACAAAATTAAAGAAAATTAGTCAAGCATGGTGGCACACACCTGAAGTTGGAATTACAGGCATGCGCCATCATGCCCAGCTAATTAGTAGAGACAAAGTTTCACCATGTTGGTCAGGCTGGTCTCAACCTCCTGACCTCAAGTGATCCACCTGCCTTGGCCTCCCAAAGTGCTGGGATTACAGATATGAGCCACTGTATCTGGCCCCAAACTTTCCTTATTAAAACAGGGTCTCCTTTATCACCCAGGCTGGAGTACAGTGGCACAATCACAGCTCACTGCACCTTTGAACTCCTGGGCTCAAGCAGTCCTCCCACTTAACCTCCCATGGAGCTAAGATCACAGGAACTTTTCTGCTTCCCACAATTCCCTCCTCTTTTACTTTATAGTTTTCCTTTAAGCCTTTTTAAGCATGTTTTGGCTTAGCTGTTCTGAGTTTTTAAAAGAAAAAGCTTCTCTCTCTTTTCTCTTTACACTATTTCTGTTTAGGTTTACTTCTCATCTCTCTCTCTCTCTCACACACACACACACACACACACACACACACACACACACACACACACATTCTCTTACTATTTTATGACATACATGAACCCTTTTTTAACATTTTGCTGGCTGGACCCAAACTTGCCTTGGGCCGCTGCTTGTGCTGCTGGCTATGATTACCTTCTTGCTTATCATGTTATTCAATGACTTTTCAGGGCTAAATGCCTGGAATTTTTCTTGAAGAAATTCAACTTTTTTTTTTTTTAATGTTCATGCTTGTGTGGGCCTGCAGGCTACTGCACCTTCTGACTTGGAGCACCTGAATTAACAGAGGCAGAATTTACCCATGCAATCAATACTATCTCACTCATCAATTCCATTCCTGATGTATTCCCAATAGAAATGAGGGCTTCTCCTGGCTGGGCAGGGTGGCTCATGCCTGTAATCCCAGCATTTAGGGAGACTGAAGCAGGAGAATTGCTTGAACCCAGGAGGCAGAGGTTGCAGTGAGTCATGATTACGCCATTGCCCTACAGCCTGGGCAACAAGAGTAAAACTCTCTCTCCAATTAAAAAAAAAAGAAAGAAAGAAAGTAATGAGGGCTTATGTCCACCAAAAGTCATTTATAGAATGTTTATAGCAGTGTAATTAGTGATAGCTAAAAATAAGCCAGATGTCCCACAGCAGTAGAATGAATAAATAAAATTTTGGATATATAATATAATGGATTATTACACAGCAATGAAAAGTAACAGTCACTATCTGCAATAAAATGGGTAAACCTCCCAGACATAAAAGAAGCCACATGATCAAGAGATCTCATTAACTGAGTAAAGGAATCTATAAGAAGGGAAGCTGCAGCAGTCCACTTCGATTTATGAAAATCATTAGGGATAGAGAGTGAGATTTTTTTTTTTTTTGAATCAGGGTCTCACTCTGTCATCCAGGTAGGAGTGCAGTGGGGCAATGTCAGCTCATTGCAGCCTCAACCCACACCCCCATCCCAAGACCCTTGGGCTCAATCAGTCCTCCCCTCTCAGTCTCCCAAGTAGCTGGAACAATAGACATGCACCACTACACCTGGCTAATTTTGTATATTTTTTGCAGAGACCAGAGCTCCCTATATTGCTCAGGCCGGTCTCGAACTGCTGGCCTCAAGCAATCCTCCTCCCTTAGCCTGTCAAAATGTTGTGAGCCAACCCACATGGGCAGAGTGAGGATGTTTTTGAGGACTGTAGTAAACAGCCTCCTCATATTTATGTCCTGTACAATCCTTTCCCTTTGAGCATGGGCTGGACCTAAGGACTACTGAGACTCTTTTTTTTTTTCTTTTTTTTTCGAGATGGAGTTTTGCCTTCTAGGCCAGGCTGAAGTGCAATGGTGTGATTTTGGCTCACTTCAACCTCTGCCTCCCAAGTTTAAGTGATTCTCCTGCCTCAGCTTCCCAAGTAGCTGGAATTACAGGCATGTTCCACTATGTCCAGCTAATTTTTATATTTTTAGTTGAGATGGTGTTTCACCATATTGGTCAAGCTGGTCTTGAACTCCTGACCTCAGGTGATCCACCCACTTCAGCCTCCTAAAATTCTGGGATTACGGGCTTGAGCCATCATGACTTGCTGGACCTAGGTGCTATTTTCTAAGTAGCAATAGAATACATAAAAGTGATGGGATGTCACTTCTGGGATTAGGTTACAAAAAAGGACTGTGATCTCTCTCTCATTTTCATTTTCATTTTCTTTCTCTTCCTCTTTCTCCTCCCTAGCCCTGGGGCAAGCCAGCTGCTTCTTATGAAGAGGTACAAGTGGACAGGAACTGAGGCCTCCAGTCAACAAATAGAGAGGACCTCAGGCCTGCCAGCAGCTGTGAAGTGAGTTTGAAAGAGGATTGTGAAGGTTTGTGAGCGGTGCAGCCCTGGCTGACAGCTTGATTGTATCCTCATGAGAGCCTGAGCCAGAGGACACAGCTAACCTCACCTAGATTCCCAGCCCATTGAAACTGTGAGGAAAAATAAAAGTGTACTGTTTATTAAGCTGCTAAATTTGGGGTGATTTTTACTCAACAATCAGTGATGAATAAAAGGATATTGCTTATTACTCAAAATCACTATATAAAGCCCCTGAAAAATTGAAAGCTGCAACAAGGGAAACACTGAGAGTCTCCAAGAACACTGTGTTTCTTCTCAGAGACAGTGAGAAAAGCACATACATATGTTTTCCTTTTAGTTTTGGCCACCAGGAAGCTCAGAGCCAAACGTATGATTCAATTTTAATAACTCTGTAAGCCCCTATGACTGGCTTATCTGTGTTCTTATTCCTTGCCCTTCATTGTATTCTGACGTTTTTTCTCTTTATTTTGAAACAAGACAGAGTTTCACTCTTGTTGCCCAGGCTGGAGTGCGGTAGCGCAGCTCACCGCAAACTCCGCCTCCCACATTCAAGGGATTCTCCTGCCTCAGCCTCCCGAGTAGTAGCTGGGATCACAGTCATGCGCCACCATGCTAGGCTAATTTTGTATTTGTAGTAGAGATGGGGTTTCTCCATGTTGGTCAGACTGGTCTTGAACTCCCAACCTCAGGTGATCCGCCTGCCTCTGCCTCCCAATGTGCTGGGATTACAGGCGTGAGCCACCACGCCTGGGCCTGACTTTTCCTTTTCTTCATACTGATTTTATTAGCTCATCTATATTTTTCTGTTTTATATGAATTACGGTAAGGCACCTCAAATTCAGCTTACAGAGAAGCGAGGCATTCGTAAGTTGTTTTTTTTTTGACTCTCACTCTATGGCCCAGGATGGAGTGCAGTGGCGCCATCTCGGCTCATTGCAACCTCCGCCTCCCAGGTTCAAGTGATTCTCATGCCTCAGCCTCCTAAGTAGCTGGGATTACAGGCGCACACCACCATACCTGGCTAATTTTTTATTTTATTTTATTTTATTTAGTAGAGGTGGGGGTTTCACCATGTAGGCCAGGCTAGTCTCGAACTCCTGACCTCAAGTGATCCACCTGCCTCAGCCTCCCAAAGTGTTGGGATTGCAAGCGTAAGCCACTGAGCCCAGCCCATAAATCATTTCTTAAAAGTAGTTTTTAAATTTAAAACATCGTTTTGCATATTAAAAAAAAAAGTTTTGCACAGGTTAAACACAAAGTGCCTGAAGGTGGTGGTGGGAAGATCAGGTCATAGGAGGGTGGCTCACAAGCCCCAAGTATTGGCCAGGGGTGATTTGAATTGTGTCAGAAACATCAAGTGATAACAAAAAAAGGGAAAAAGGATGGCAACCAGTTGCCATCCCAGAGGGAGGGGCTAAGGGTTCACCCAGCTACCCACAGTGGGATCCGTGCTAAGTGTTTCTGGCAACGGCTCCCCTAAGTCCCTCCCATCCAGTCCCACCCCTCACACAGGGCCCCGCCCTTCAGCACAGCGCGACGCACAGCCTCAGTCTCCGCCAGCCATTTTGGCCTCCTGGGCAGTTGTGCGCTCAGCCCCCTCTCTCCGTGCCCCTGCGTAGCTTGCTCGCTCTGCCCACCTCATTTTGGGGCGTTTGGGCTGCGCCTGTGGGGGTGGGGTCCCGAGCAAGCGGCAGAGCCAATGAGGCGCGGCGGCTGCATCAGGCCGTGCCGTAGCAGCGGCTGAGGTGGAGGCAGAAGGAGGCGGTGGCGGCGGGGGGTAAGATGGCGGCGCCCATCCTCCTGAGAGTGTTGATCTTGTGGTGGGAGTGGGTGGCCCACTATGCTGTGTGCCCGGCAGGGACCCTGTGCCTACCAAGTGGAGTGGGAGTAGGAGAGGGACCCCGAGCACCTGGCCCTCTGCGACCTGGGGCCCTGGATGAGGTGCTTCGCCACCCTTGCCTCCAGGTAGCCATTGGGGAGTGGGCCGGGAGCGGCCGCGCAGGGCGATAGTGGAGGCTGGGGGTGGGGAGCTCGCGGCGGGAGCTCAGGTCTGGGCCGCCAGGGACCTGGCCGCGGGGAATGGACGGGGTCGGGCCAGGGCCAGGCGGGGGGCGGCAGCTGGGCGCTCCTGCCCAAGGGGCGGCCCAAGGCCAGGCCGCGCAGCGAAGGTGGCGGGGCTGCGAGGCCACCAGGGAGGGATGAGGTGACAGACTGCAGCCGGGAGGCCGGGGCGGTCGGGGTGCGGTCCGGTGGGCAGGGACGGCGCTGGGCTGGAGGGCGAGAGTCGGAGGAGGGTGGGTACCGGCCAGCCTGACAGGTTTTCTGGTCCTCGGGAGGCGGGTGGGGGTGTGGGACCCTGTCCGCCGCACCCGCGAGGCCAGCGGCCACCTCTTTTCCCCGCATCGCTGCAGCCAAAGCTTTGGGGCCGGCACAGACTCAGGGGGATTGCGTTTCCCAGTGTCTTCCTGGTCAGGCCTGTTTGTACTCCAGCGCTAGTGAGAATTTGCAGACTTACTGGTACGGTGACATTTATGGGCAAACACGAGTTTGACCCTACCCTGGAAGAAGATACGGGCACTTATTATATCTGATTTCTTGGATTTCCCCTTGTATATTTCAGTGTGGCAGGAGGGGGAAATGGTCTGAGTTTGGGTCTGAGTTTAAGCGTCATTGGAGTAAAGGACAAGCATATGTATGGGGGTGTTTTAGGCATTGGGATGACTTGTAAAAGTTGTTGCTTATTAGTATAATAGGATACCCACAACAGATTAAAAACACACACTTTGCAACTTCAGCGATTGGTTTTTGTTACTGATTTTAGTATATATTTTTTTAATGTTGTAGTTGGTTTGTCTGTTACATTTTATTTTAACGCGTTAAATTTTCCTAGGCAAGTTACTTTGAAAAAGGGAGGAATTTACATTTTAAAGGTTGCTGCTGTTTTTTTTTTTTTTTTTAATGGGGCGTGGGTATTACAAACAACAGAATTTGAAGGAATGATTTCAGAATTGATAGGTTATGATTTTAATAGAGACTATGTCTAATATTTAGATGTTTGTTAACATGTTAACAGTCACATTTGAGCAATTTCTTCCCCTCCTGTTGATTGGTAAATTGGTATGTAAACAGAAATGTATAGCTCACTAGTTTATTTTGACTCACATATTGTTGATTACATGAACAACATAGCATTGGAGTTTGTCTTGTTATTAGTTACAAACTTCAGGGTGCAGATCTTTCCACTTAGCCTTCTTATGGACCAGATACTCTTATCTCGGTTGCTCTTAAACCAAAATCCTGTAGTTTTTTACAGGGGGAATAACTATCACATGGCCAAATGAAACATTTTGAAAATGCATTTAAAATGTAGGTATTAATTTATAGGACAAAATACATAGATGTGACAAAAAGCCCACATTTGTTGTTGATGGTTATTCCAAACCAAGGTAATAGGCTGTAGAACCTCAGATACCCTTGAGAAACACTGAGTGTCTTTTATGCAAAATTTTTATGTTATTTCCACTTTGGGAAAGGACTTTTAAACTCATAAGTACCTTCCACCTGAAGTTAGTTCATTGAATAAATATGTAAGGAAAACATTATGCAGCAGCACATTTCAAGTATTAAGAAACAAGAAGTAAAAATAACTTTTGATCCTAGGTTGATATGGAATTTCAGCAGAATTATTACCAGTTTTAGATTTTTTTTTTAAATAAGTAGACTAAAATTAATGGACCTAACATTGGGGCATGGAAGGAGTACTTTACTGTATGTTTAAGTTCTTAAAATTGACTTTTTTAAAAAAAGAGTTTTGAACCATTTAATAAGCATACACTCTAAATATTCCCATAGATGTCCTGTAAGAGCTGTGTGTGCATCATAAAACATCAAGAAGTATATTAAAAGTATATATAAGTACATGTAAGACTAAAGGTAACTGGATCTCTTTATAGTTTAAATTTGAATTTAGTATGTTGTGACTGAAAGTGTTGTTTCAGTGTGTAGCTGTGGACATAAAACAGTTTAACTTAGATACTTGTTAAGGACAGTTAAAAATAAGATATGCTAATAAGAATAAATAACTTGCTATCTATACAGTGAAATTATTTTAAGAAATTTGTTCAGTTTGATCAGCCTGTTTATAAATTACTTGCAAAAGTCAAGTAGTTTGTAAACTACTCATTTAATAAATGAATTTACAGGTCAGCTTATTTTGGAAACAGTTTATAAACAGGCTGATCAAAATTATATATGTATATATACATATGTAATCACATATATATACATATATAGACTAATTTTCTTTTAGAAGTAGGTAGACAAAACATTGAAAGTTTTTATTTTGTCAAGCTGAAAGAGACTTTAAATGGAAGCTGATTATTGGACACCTCAAGTTAGTTTCTTTTGAGCAGTGATTGCTGTGTAGCAGTACTACTCAAAGATGTGACTCCTTGGGAAAAGAAAGTTTGAGCCCAGGCTGGGTGTGGTGGTTCATGCCTATAATACCACCACTTTGGAAGGCTGAGGCAGTTGGATTACCTGAGGTTGAGATTTCGAGACCAGCTTGACCAACATGGAGAAACCCCGTTTCTACTAAAAATACAAAATTAGGTGGTGGGTGTGGTGGTGCATGCCTCTAATCCCAGCTACTTGGGAGGCTGAGGCAGGAGAATTGCTTGAACCTGGTAGATGGAGGTAACAGTGAGCCAACAACAAGAGCGAAATTCCATCTCAAATAAATAAATTAATAAGAAAGTTTGAAGCCACCTGGCTCATGTCTGTAATCCCAGCACTTTGGGAAGCTGAGGTGGGTGGATCATCTGAGGTCAGGAGTTCAAGACCAGCCGGACCAACATGTAGAAACCTTGTCTCTACTAAAAATATAAAATTAGCTGGGTGTGGTGGTGCATACCTGTAATCTCAGTTTCTCAGGAAGCTGAGGCAGGAGAATCACTTGAACCTGGGAGGGGGACGTTGTGGTGAGCCGAGATCGCACCACTGCACTCCAGCCTGGGCAACAAGAGAGAAACTCTGTCTTAAAACAAAAGAAAAATTGTTTGAGCCCAGAGAAAACAGATGAAAAAGATTCTGAAGAAAGTCCTCTTTCAGGATCCAGTGTCAGCACATTTTTTTGGATTGCTTATACTCAACTTTATTTTCATTTCACAATCCCAAATATCCTAATCCAAGGAGAATAAGGTAGAGATTAAAGAGAGAATCTTGAGGGACATGTGTTATCTGTGTATAAAGTCCCCTATTATTTTGGGTTTATAATGATGTAAAGGGCCAGACTTTTAGATTTCTAAAGAAATATTTCCCCCAAAATTAGGAGGCTACAATAGAAATGCTGATTTTTTTGTTTTTGTTTTTTGAGACCGTTTCACTGTGTTGCCAGGCTGGTGTGTAGTGGCGTGTTCTCAGCTCACTGCAGGCTCTGCCTCCTGGGTTCCTGTGATTCTCCTGCATCAGCTTCCTGAGTAGCTGGGATTACAAGTTCATGCCACCATGGCCAGCTAATTTTTGTATTTTTAGTAGAGACAGGGTTTCACCATGTTGGCCAGGATGGTCTCGATCTCTTGACCTCATGAGCCACCATGCCTGACCTGATTTTTTATTTCTACCAGGTACAGCCAATAAAAGTAAATGTCACACCACTATCTCCTGTCACCATTATTTTATTTAACAAAATGATATTTTCACTCAAATAATTTGAAAGAACAGAATCTCTCAGTAAATTTTATTTTTTACTTTTTGGAGACAGAGTCTTGGCCTGTAACCAGGCTGGATTGTGGTGGCATAATCTTGACTCACTGCAACCTCTGCCTCCTTGGTTTGAGTGATTCTCCTGCCTCAGCCTCCTGAGTAGCTGAGACTACAGGCATGCACCACCACATCCAGCTAATTTTTGTATTTTTAGTAGAGACAAGGTTTCACCATGTTGGCCAGGATGGTCTTGATCTCTTGATCTCGTGATCTGCCTGTCTCAGCCTCTCAAAGTACTGGGATTACAGACATGAGCCACTGCACCCAGCCAGAATAAGAGATCTTTAAATGGAATCATTTAGTTATATTAAAAAGTTTACTTTCAGACCAGCCTGGCTAACATGGTGAAACCTTGTCTCTACTAAAAATATAAAATTGGTTGGGTGTGGTGGCATGCACCTGTAATCTCAGCTACTCTGAAGGCTGAGGCAGGAGAATCACTTGAACCTGGGAAGCAAAGATTGTAGTAAGCGGAGATGGTGCCATTGCACTCCAGCTGGGATACAAGAGTGAAACTCCATCTCAAAAAAAAAAAAGTTTACTTTTGTGTCCTTACTTTTCCCCATTTTCCTGTAAATCAATGAAAATTCTGCTGCAAACTTACACCAGCCTGCCAGCTAACATTAAGTTAGCTCTCCCTGCCCCCTTGGTTTGGTATACCGAGCTCAAATCTAAGGGATCTGGGGGGGCTTCCAGCTCTCCCAGTTCTTAGACTTGTGGCCTTATCTTCATGGTGCCTCAATTTCTTATGTGAAATAGGGACTTTTACACCTACTCAGGGCCTGGTATACACCTGTAATCCCAGCACTTTGGGAGGCTGACACCTGGCAGATCTCTTGAGCCCAGGAGTTTCAGACCAGCCTAGGAAAAGGGCAAAACCCTGTCTCTAAAAAAAAAAAATACAAAAAGTAACTGGGCATGGTGGTGAATGCCTTTAGTTCCAGCTTCTTGAGAGGCCAAGGTATGAGGATCACTTGAGCCTGGGAGGCTGAGGTCACTATGAAGTGAGCCATGATGGTGCCACTGCACTCCAGCCTGGGTGGTAGAGAGAGATCCTGTCTCAAAAAACAAACCAACCAACCTACTTTGCCAGATGAATGTTAGGATGAAAAGTGATTACATATATGTTCCTGAAATAAAGTCTGTCCTCAGTTATAGCTGTTACCATTGATTGGAGATGTTACTTTTTTTTTTTTCAGTGTTTGATAATAAATGCCTTTAAGTATAAGTTTCTTGTATATAGTCATTTATATGTTTAAACATTAATTGTTTTAATGTATTTTATTGCTGACTTCACAACATAGCATAAAGATGTGTTAATTTAAAACACTTGAAGTTGTGCAAGAGAAACTAATAGGGAGAATATTCTTTTTTTTTTTTTTTCTTTTGAGATGGAGTCTTGCTCTGTCACCTAGGCTGGAGTGCAGTGGTGTCATCTTGGCTCACTGCAACATCTGCCACCCAGGCTCAAGTGATTCTCCTGCCTCAGTCTCCCAAGTAGCTGGGATAACAGGCACCCACCACCATGCCTGGCTAATTTTTGAATTTTTAGTAGAAACGGGGCTCACCGTGTTGGCCAGGCTGGTCTTGAACTCCTGACCTCAGGTGATCTGCCCACCTCAGCCTCTCAAAGTGCTGAGATTACTGGCATCAGCCACTGTATCCAGCCCTAATATGCAGAATATTGTATATAGGTATTTTCTATATATCGGACCCCCTCTAAGAAGGGTTACTATGTAAGAATAGTACAAATGATCTGGAAAGGTTAATAGGCTTGACAACTTTATGCTTCTTAACACTGTAAAAGTAGTCCAGTTGTCCTATGGTATCTGCATAGGACATATACCATAGGGGCTTGGTTCCAGGACCACTTTTTCTACCAAAATCCTGGCATACTCAAGTCCCCACTGTGGTCCCTGCAGCTCCTGGATGTGTGAAAAGTTGGTACTCTGTATATGCAGGTCTGCATTTGGTTGAAAAGATCCACATGTAAATGGGCTGATTCATCTAAAACCCGTGTTGTTCAAGGGTCCACTGTATTTGAAAATCGAGTCCACAAAAAAAGTTGCCTTGTTTTACAAAATGTTGGATTACTACCTCTCCCATACCTTAAAAAAAAAAAATGTACCATCTATTTACTACCCCACTGAGATAATAAAACTTTTAGAATAGAACGTAGGGCCAGATGTAGTCATTCACATCTGTAATCCCAGCACTTCAAGAGGCTGAGGTATGAGGTAGGCAGATCACCTGAGGCAGTAGTTTGAGACCAGCCTGGCCAACATAGTGAAACCCTGTCTCTACTAAAAACATAAAACATTACCCAGGTGTGGTGGTGTGTGCCTGTAATCCCAGCTACTCCTGAGGCTGAGGCAGGAGAATCGCTTGAACCCTGGAAGCGGAGGTTGCATTGAGCTGAGCTCATGCCACTGTACTCCAGCCTGGCCAATGAGTGAAACTCCATCTTGGGGGAAAAAAAAAAAGACCCTAGAAGTATTGTATTTATTGCTCCTTGCTTTGTCTGAGACTCAGAGGTTAAGTAGCTTGCCCAAGATAACACAGGTCATAGCAAATTGAGACTGGACATCTGGCTTCCAGAGTACTTATTTAGAGTCACCTCTGCATCCCCATTTTAAAAATTAAATCTTGTCTAGGTAATGCATTTTCTGCTTCATATTTGAAAGGTAACAAGGCATGTACAGTGAAAAGTCTTCTTATCCCTTCCCACAAACAGACAGTTCTCCCTGTCAGTAGGCTGCTATGAAAATTTTCAGAGCCATTTGATGCATAGACAAACATCCATATGACCATATTATTCCTCCCTTTTTTTTTTTTTTTTTTTTTTTAAACAGGGGAGTGTCATGTATATGTTCTGGGATAGACAGCCTGCTTTTGGCTTGGCATTTGTTCCATTACTCCTGTACTTTAAATGCTGATATTTATATTTAGCGAAATGTTAATAACTGCTAGGATGTAAAAGAGAATTCGTTCTCATAGTTTTGACTAACCAAAATGAATTTAGGAAATAAAATTCTTAACATTGTCATTGTTTCTTGGTATGGAAATTTTATAAGCAGGTTGAGCTGCAAAGAGTCCAAGAGGAATAGAGAAATATCACAAAGAAGTGAATCTGGACTGTAGTAGAGACAAATGTTAATACTTACAGATAATACTTACTATGTGCTAGGCAGTGGTCTAAATGCTTTACATATATTATTGAAGTCTCACAACAGTTCCATGAGGCAGGTAGCTTTTATCATCATTTTACAGATAAGTAAATGGAGCCACACAAACTAACACTTGATCCAGATAGTACAGTGGCAGAGGCCTGATTCTAACCCAGGTGGTCTGGCTCAAGAGTTCAATCTCTTTACCACTATTTCTTTCTGTCTTCCTGTCTTTCCTTCTTTCTTTATTTCTTCCTTTCCCTCCCTCTCTCCATCCTTCCCTCTCCTTCCCTTTCCTTTCCTTCCCTTCCCTCCCATCATCTCCTCTCCTTTTTCCTACCTTCCCTTCCTTCCTTTCTTTCCCTTTCTTTCCTTCCTTTCCTTTTTTCTTTTCCTTTATTTTTTGAGACATTGTCTCACTCTCTCTTCCCAGGCTGAGTGCAGTAGTGCAATCATGGCTCACTGCAGCCTCAACCTCCCCACATCAAGTAATCCCCCCACCTCAGCTCCCAAGTAGCTGGCTCTAGGGGTGCACACCCCACTACACCTGGCTCATTTTTTCTATTTTTCATAGTGACAAAATCATACTTTTTTGCCCGGGCTGGTCTCAAACTCCTGGCCTCAAGCGATCCTCCCACCTTGGCCTCCTAAAGTGCTGGGATTACAAGTGTGAGCCACCACAACCAGTTTACCACTACTTCAAATTCCATTTAGATCTAATATTATTAGAGCGATAACCATATCAACCAGATTTTTAGAATTGCAAAAAAAAAAAAAAAAAATGCTGCCATTTTTGGTATCTGTATGACAAAAATATATAGAGTTTGTATTATAGTTTTACTTGTTTAGAGCACTCTTTGAAAAGGCAGGGAAATTACTTTGAAGGTATTGATATTCGAGAAGTAAGTTCTTGGAGTGTTTGCATTCTAAACCTGAAGATGTGAGGAGTTGGTTTGTCACACCCAGTTAGCTAACAGGCAGTGGTGGTGAGCTATCCAGAAGACTTAGCAGGTTAGCTTAGGGAGGAAGATAGGGAATCTAGGCACCTGGAAGGAGGGAGAGGGAGAAGAGTTTGTTTTAATCTGTCCTAGATTGGGGTAGCTCTTTCTGAGGGAGGCCTTGTCATGTTGACACATCTGCACATAGACATCTGCACATAGAGATGGGATAATTGGACCTGAGTTGTGGTGCTAGCTAAAATACCACACAGATCTGGAAATTTAAGAGGAGTTCATTTCCTCAATCATTAGGAAGAACTTGAAAGGGTAGCAAGTGGTCATATTTGAATGTAACATACTCAACTGGGTTGGAAAAGAACTGGAATCTAGAGCTTGGCCATAAACAGTGCAAAATCAGGCATTCTTGTAAACAATGTACTCTTGTAAACACTGATAAGACACAGCACTGAGCCCTGGGCCTTTCTTCTGTAAAGTGCTTGTACAGGCTGAGGACCCTAATCTGAAAATTGAAACTGAAATGCCCCTGTGAGCATTTCCTTTGAGTGTCATATTGGAACTCACAGTTTAAGATTTTGGAACATTTTGGATTTCACAGTTTCAGATTTGGAATGCTCAACCGATATATAATGCACATATTCCCAAATCTGGAAAAATTCCAAATCCAAAGTGTTTCTGCTCCAAAGCATTCAGATAAGGAATACTCAACCTGTAATGGATTGTAATAGACTTGTATTAGATTACCAGTTTTCAAAATTTGTATCTCAGAATCCTTGTTCTGTGTCAGTGAACCAGGGATTTCATATGCCTTTGATTTACATTTTAATGTTTTAAACTTTAAAATATTATAAATGTTTATATACACTCAAGTGCATATCATGCTAAATTTTAATATATTAGGACAACTGATTTGTACCACCAGATTATCTCAAGATGGTTATACTGAGTGAAGGCCGAGAGTGGTGACTCACACCTGTAATCTCAACACTTCGTGAGGCCAAAGCGGGTGGATAACCTGAGGTCAGGAGTTCAAGACCAGCCTGACAACATGGCAAAACAATGTCTCTACAGAAAATACAAAAATTAGCCAGGTATGGTGGCACACACCTGTAATCCCAGCTACTAGAGAGGCTGAAGTGGGAGAATCACTTGGATCCGGGAGGTGGAGATTGCAGTGAACTGAGATTGCACCACTGCACACCAGCCTGGGTGACAGAGCAAGACTCTGTCTCAAAAAAAAAAAAAAAAAAAAGAGTTAAAGGTTACATACTGTATGATTGCATTTATGTAACATTATTGCAATAACAAAACTGCAAAGATTGAGAACAGACTTAGTGGTTGCTAGGAGTTAGGAATGGGAGGTGAGGGGTGGTGCAGTTTAAAGTGGTAGCATGAGGAAGCTGTGTAGGGATGGAACAGTTCTGTATCTCAGGTGTGATTATACAAAGCTGCAAATGTGATAAAATTTCATACAACCACAAACACACATACTGCATACAAATCCTAGCATTCTCAAGTCCCATTTTGCATACAAAACTGGTGAAACCTGAATAAACTTGGGATTTTACCAAGCTCAGATTCCTGATGGTGACAGTGTACTAGAGTCACATAAGTAAGTTACAACATTGGAGGAATTTGGGCAAGCATACTTTGGACTTTCCTATGTACTTTTTTTTTTTTTTTTTGCAAATTCCTGTGGTTTGTAATTATAGTACTTTTAAAATAAAAAGGTGGCCAGGCATGGTATCTCACACCTGTAATCCCAGCACTTCGGGAGGCTGAAGCAGGTGGATCACCTGAGGTCAGGAGTTTGAGACCAGTCTGGCCAACATGGTGAAACCCCATCTCTACTAAAAATGCAAAAATTAGCCAGGCATGGTGGGGTGTGCACCTGTAGTCTCAGCCACCTGGGAGGCTGAGGCATGAAAATTGTTTTGAACCTGGGATGCAGAGGTTGCAGTGAGCTGAAATCACACCAATGCAATCCAGCCTGGGCAACAGAGCAAAATTCTGTCTCAAAATAAAGTAAAAAGTAAGAAAGCAAATAAATAAATAAATAATAAAATAAAAGCGATGCATTTAGAATATTTGAATGAAAATAAGCAAAAGGAAGAAAATGTAAATTGTCCATAATGCTCATACCCAGGAAAACAATCCTTGGAATAGAGTTTCTCACTTTGTGCGTAGACTTGAAACATTTTAAATGAAATTTTATTTTTTAGGCTAGGTGTGGTGGCTCATGCCTATAATCCCAGCAGTTTGGGAGGCCAAGTGGGGTGGATCATGAGGTCAAGAGATTAAGACCATCCTGACCAACATGGTGAAATCCCTTCTCTATTAAAAATACAAAAATTATCTGGGTGTGGTAGCACTTACCTGTAGTCCCAGCTACTACTAGGGAGGCTGAGGCAGGAGGATCACTGAAACCTGAGAGACGGAGGTTCCAGTAAGCTGAGATAACACCACTGCACTCCAGCCTGGGTGACAGAGTGAGACTCTGTCTCAGGGAAAAAAAAAAAAAAAAAAGCCATTTTATTTTTTAAATTTGTTTTTCCTTTTCCTCCTCAGAAAGGATAAAAATGTTATTCAATAGTAAGACTATATTTTTATGTTGATATTTTGAAATTTTAGGGTGGTGCTTGTTTGCTCCTGTAACATTATATAAACACATTCAGTAGTATCAGAACTAATTGCATTATGCAATAATGTCACTGACTTATGCATATATCAGCATTAGTACATATTGTAAAGTTATTTTTTACCAAAAAGTTTACAACTACCAAGTATTCACATTCTTTAACATTATTACAGAATTAATTTAGAAATGTTCTACTTTTAAAACTTCTGGAAGGGTGTAATTAAATCCTTGCATAAATGTACTATTTAAAAAACACACAGAAAACAATCTTTATCATTTGCAAAACATGCTTTATCATCTACTCATCTTTGTGGATCAGGTTTTTCTTGATACCATGCAATCAAAACAAAACAAATTTGACATAAGACTATGTAATCATCCATAATTTAAACCTTGTGTTCATCAGAAGAATTTTATTGTTCTCATTATACATGTTCTACATTAGAGGTTTTTTCTCTAGGTTTTCTTCTAGAGTTTTTGTGCTGTAAAGTCTTATGTTTAAGTCTTTAATCCATCTGGAGTTAATTTTAGTGTAATGTGTCAGGAAGGGGTCCAGTTTCTGCTTTCTGCACATGGCTAGCCAGTTTTCCCAACACCATTTATTAAACAGGGACTCCTTTCCCCATTGCTTATTTTTGTCATGTTTGTCAAAGATCAGATGGTTGTAAATGTGTGGTGTTGCCTCCAAGGCCTCTATTCTGTTCCATTGGTCTATATCTCTGGTTTGGTACCAGTACCATGCTGTTTTGATTATTGTAGCCTTGTAGTATAGTTTGAAGTCTGGTAGTGTGATGCCTCCTGCTTTGTTCTTTTTGCTTAGAATTGACTTGTCTATATGGGCTCTCTTTTGGTTTCGTATGAAGTTTAAGGTGGTTTTTTCCAGTTCTGTGAAGAAGGTCATTGGTAGCTTGATGGGGATAGTGTTGAATCTGTAAATTACTTTGGGCAGTATGGCCATTTTCACAATATTGATTCTTCCTAACCATGAGCATGGAATGTTTCTCCATCTATTTGTGTCCTCTCTTATTTTGTTGAGCAGTGGTTTGTAGTTCTCCTTGAGAGGTCCTTTACATTCCTTGTTAGTTGTATTCCTAGCTATTTTGTTCTCTTTGTAGAAATTGTGAATGGCAGTTTGTTCTTGATTTGGCTCTCTTTAAGTCTGTTATTGATGTATAGGAATGCTTGTGATTTCTGCACATTGATTTTATATCCTGAGATTTTACTGAAGTTGTGTATCAGTTTCAGGAGATTTTGGGCTGAGATGATAGGGTCTTGTAAATATACAATCATGTCATCTGCAAATAGAGACAGTTTGACTTCCTCCTTTCCTATGTGAATACCCTTTATTTCTTTTTCTTGCCTGATTGCTCTGGCTAGAATTTCCAATACTATATTGAATAGGAGCGGTGAGGGAGGGCAACCTTGTTTAGTGCCAGATTTCAAAAAGAATGCTTCCAGCTTTTGCTCATTGAGTATGATATTGGCTGTTGATTTGTCATAAATAGCTTTTATTATTTTGAGATAGGTTCCATCAATACCTAGTTTATTGAGGGTTTTTAGTATAAAGGGCTGTTGAATTTTGTCAAAGGCCTTCTCTGCATCACTTGAGATTATCATGTGGTTTTTGTCTTTGATTCTGTTTATGTGGTGAATTAGTTTTATAGACTTGTGTATGTTGAACCAGCCTTGCATCCACAGGATGAAGCCTACTTGATCATGGTGGATAAGCATTTTGATGTGCTGTTATAATCAGTTTGCCAGTATTTTATTGAAGATTTTTGCATCTATGTTCATCATGGATATTGGCCTGAAGTTTTCTTGCTGAGTATCTGCCAGGTTTAGGTATCAATATGATGTTGGTCTCATAAAATGATTTGGGAAGGATTCCTTCTTTTTGGATTGTTTGGAATAGTTTCAGAAGGAATGGTACCAGCTCCTCTTTGTATGTCTGGTAGACTTTGGCTGAGAACCCAACTGGACCTTGGCTTTTTTTAGATGGTAGGCTTGTAATTGCTGCCTCAACTTCAGCCCTTGTTATTGGTCTATTCAGGGTTTTGACTTCTTCCTGGTTTAGGCTTGGGAGGAGGTAAGTGTCCAGGAATTTATCCATTTCTTCCAGGTTTACTAGTTTATGTGCATAGAGTTGTTTGTAATAATCTCTGATGATGGTTTGTATTTCTGTGGAATCTGTGGTAATAGCCCCTTTATCATTTTTTATTGCATCTATTTTTTTATTGTATCTCTTTTCTTTTTTATTAATCTGGCTAGTGGTCTATTTTGTTGATCTTTTCAAAAAACCAGGTCTTAGATTTGTTGATTTTTTTTTTGAAGGGTTTTTTTGTGTCTCTATCTTCTTCAGTTCTGCTCTGATCCTAGTTATTTCTTGTCTTCTGCTAGGTTTTGAGTCTTTTTGATCTTGTTCCTCTAGCTCTTTCAATTTTGATGATGGGGTGTCGATTTTAGATCTTTCCTTCTTCTCATGTGGGCATTGATTGCTATATATTTTCCTCTAGACACTGCTTTAAATGTGTCCCAGAGATTCTTGTATGTTATGTCTTCGTTCTTGTTGGTTTTGAAGAACATCTTTATTTCTGCCTTCATTTCATCATTTATCCAGTCAACATTCAAGAGCACATTGTTCAGTTTCCATGAACTGTGTGGTTCTGAGTTAGTTTCTGAATTCTGAGTTCTAACTTGATTGCAATGTGGTCTGAGAGACTGTTTGTTATGATTTCCATTCTTTTGCATTTGCTGAGGAGTGATTTACTTCCAATTATGTGGTCAATTTTAGAGTAGGTGTGATGTGGTGCTGAGAAGAATGTATATTCTGTGATTTGGGGTAGAGAGTTCTGTAAATGTCTATTAGGTTTGCTTGTTCCAGGTCTGAGTTTAAGTCCCGAATATCCTTGTTAATTTTCTGTCTGGTTGATCTGTCTAATATTGACAATGGGGTGTTAAAGTCTCCTACAATTATTGTGTGGGAGTCTAAGTCTCTTTGTAAGTCATTAAGAACTTGCCTTATGTATCTGGGTGCTCCTGTATTGAGTGCGTATATATTTAGAATGGTTAGCTCTTCTTGTTGCATTGATCCTTTTACCATTATGTAATGTCCTTTTGTCTCTTTTGATCTTTGTTGGTTTGAAGTCTATTTTATCAGAGATGAGAATTGCAACCCCTGCTTGCTTTTTTTTTTTTTTTTTTTTTTTTTTTTTTTTTTTTTTTTTTTTTTTTTTTTTTTTTTTGCTCTCCATTTGCTTGATAAATCTTCCTCCATTCCTTTATTTTGAGCCTATGTGTAACCTTGCATGTGAAATCTGTTTCCTGGATACAGCACACCGATGGGTGTTGGCTTTCTATCCAATTTGCCAGTATGTGTCTTTTGATTGGGTCGTTTAGCCCATTTACATTTAGGGTTAATATTGTTATGTGTGAATTTGATCCTGCCATTTTGGTGCTAGCTGGCTGTTTTGCCCATTAGTTGATGCAATTTTTTCTTTATGTTGATGCTCTGTACCATTTGGTATGTTTTCGGAGTGGCTGATACTGGTTGTTTCTTTCTGTGTTTGTTGCCTCTTTCAGGAGCTCTTATAAAGCAGGCATGGTGGTGATGAAATCTCTGAGTACATGCTTATTAGTAAAGGATTTTATTTTTACTTCACTTATGAAGCTTACTTTGGCTGGATATGAAATTCTAGGTTGAAAGTTCTTTTCTTTAAGGATGTTGAATATTGGCCCCTACTGTCTTCTGGCTTGTAAGGTTTCTGCTGAGAGATCTGCTGTCAGTCTTATGGGCTTCCCTTTGTGGATAACCTGACCTTTCTCTCTGGCTGCCCTTAGCATTTTCTCCTTAATTTTAACCCTGGTGAATCTGATGATTATGTGCCTTGGGGTTGCTCTTCTTGAGGAATATCTTTGTGGTGGTCTCTGTATTTCCTGGACTTGAATATTGGCCTTCCTTACTAGGTTGGGGAAGTTTTCCTGGATAATATCTTCAAGAGTATTTTCCAGTTTGGATTCATTCTCTTCGTCACATTCAGGTACACATTTCAAATGTAGATTAGGCCTTTTCACATAGTCCCATATTTCTTGGAGACTTTGTTCATTCCTTTCTACCCTTTTTTCTGTCATCTTGCCTTCTCGTTTTATTTCATTGAGTTGATCTTCGACCTCTGATATCCTTTCTTCTGCTTGGTCAATTCGACTGTTGAAACTTGTGCATGCTTCGTGAAGTTCTCATGTTTTGTTTTTCAGCTCCATCAATTCACTTATATTCCTCTCTAAGTTGTTTATTCTCATTAGCATTTTGACAAATCTTTTTTCAATTCTTAGTTTCTTTGCGTTGGTTTAGAACATGTTCTTTTAGCTCAGAGAAGTTTCTTATTACCCACCTTCTGAAGCGTGATTCTGTCAATTCTTCACACTCATTCTCCATCCAGCTTGTTCCCTTGCTGGTGAGGAGTTATGATCCCTTGTAGGAGGAGAGACGTTCTGGTTTCCGGTGTGTTCATCCTTTTTGTGCTGGTTTCTTCCCATCTTTGCGGATTTATCCACCTGTCATCTTTGTGGTTGTTCACTTTCAGATTGGGTCTCTGAGTGGACATCCAGTTTGTTGATGAAGTTATTTCTTTCTGTTTCTTAGTTTTTCTTCTAACATTCAGGCCCCTCTGCTGTAGGACTGCCAAGGTCCACTCCAGGCCTTGCTTTCCTGAGAATCACCTGCAGCTGCTGCAGAACAGTAAGGGTTGCTGCCAGTTTCTTCTATCTTTATCTCAGAAGGATACCCACCAGATGTCAGTCTAAGCTCTCCTTTATGAGGTAACTCTTTGGATATACAGGGGTCAGGGACCTGCTTGAGAAGACAGCCTGTCCTTCATAGGAGCTCACATGCTGAGCTGTGAGCTCCGTTATTCATTCAGAGCTGCTGGGCAGGTACGTTTAAGTCTGTTGCAGCACAACTCATAAACACCCCCCCTCTTTTTTTTTCCCAGGTGCTCTGTCCTGGGGATTTAGGGCTTTATTTATGAGTTTCTGTTGTCCTGCCTTTTTTCAGGGCTGCCCTTCCCTGCCAGGAGGCAACCTGGTCACTGTCTGCCTACAGAGGCTTTGCTGAGCAGCTGTGGGCTCCACCCAGCTGCTGTGTGAACTTCCCTGCAGTCCTGTTTATACAGATATAGTTAGAACTGCCTCGGCAGTGGTGGCCCACCTCTATAATGGCAGACTCTCTGTAATGGCAGGCTGCCTCAGCAATGGCAGGCTGCCTCAGCAATGGCAGACTACCTCCATTGTGGTGGACTGCCTCAGTAATGGCAGATGCCCTTCTCCCACAAAGCTGGACCATCCCGGGTTCAGCTGTGCTTGCTGTGAATCTCTAAATCCAGAGCGTTTCAGATTGCTGTTTTTTTTTGGAGGTGGTACCAGCCGAGTCTGATCACCTGGCTCCCTGCCTCAGAGCAAACGGTCGACTGTCTCCCAGGTGTTCCAGTTGCCTGTTGAAAAGGCGCCGGGATCTGTGCAATTTCCTATGTGGCAACCCACTGTGCCTGCATTGGCTGAAACAGCCGGGCTGAGATTCGTGGTGCTTTTTTGCTCAGCACTCTCCTGGCCTGGCTCCCAGTTTCAGTCCCCTTTTCTGTCTGTTCAATGGGTGACTCTGTCTTCCTGGAGTGCCAATCGCCAGCTAAAACAGTGCCCGGACCCATGTATTTTGTATGGAGAGCAGCCGCACTGGGGCACCAGCCAAGACAGCCATGCAGGCCGAAACATCTGTGCTGGGGTGCTGGCCAAAACAGCTGCGTGGGCCGTAACAGCCGCGCTGGCGACCTGTGGGACTTCTCTGCCTGGGAATCTCCTGGTCTTTGGGCAACAAAAATCCTTCTTTAAATGTGGCATCCACTCATCCTCCATGCTTTTGCTGGGAGCTGCAATCCTGAGCTGCTCCTAATCAGCAATCTTGGATCCATCTCCTGTAACATTTTTCTTAATCCAAAAATCCTTAGTGATAAGAACAGTGAACTCATACATTGATATATATTGGATAAATACACAACATTGATGTTTTATGTACATTGCTGTATATTAAGAAATATGTAACATTGATGCATATTAAATAATTTATTCAAAAGTAATACTTTATGACATACTGACATACTTTATGACATACTTTATGTGTACTTTATGTATACTTTATGACACACTGGCACAGTGAGTGGAAGTATGGGTTCTGAAATCAAGATTTCATGGTTTTAAATTCTGATTCTGCTATGTCCTCTATCAACAATACTAGATAATAAACTTAAGCCTCTGCTTCCATTTTATTTGTTAAATGAGGTTGGTATGCCACCTGCCTTGTAAAATTGTTATGTAATTAAACAGCAGGTGTACGGTCGGCACAGCCCTAGTGCATAGGTGTTCCACAAATACTAGCTATCATTAAATAGAATAATTTTTAAATACTTTTTGTCCCCTTCAAAGCTAGTTCTCACACAAGCATCTCATTTTTAAAGTGTTTACATAGTATTCATTATAAGAATGTACTATCATTTATGAAACTTAGCATTTGGTTGTTATTTTTTGTCATTTTTTTTAGAAAAACAACAAATAACAGGATGGGTTCTAATATGCATTACCAGATTTCCCTTCCACAGTACCATATTAATTTGCTGTTCTGTCAGTTTAGACTCTGTGATTTAAATATTTGGTGGGGGGCAATAGTGGGTTTAAAAAGAAAACTTGTTTTTGTTTTAGTTAACATTAATCACCAGCCATTAAGGAACACATTAATTAATATTTATTCTTGTTGAATCTGTAAAGTTTTCTCAGAGGTAAGTAAGGCTGCGTGTGTGTGTGTGTGTGTGTGTGTGTGTGTGTGTGTGTGTGTGTGATGCAGTTTATGTGTGTGGTGCTAGACATTGAGAAATTATAGTAATTTCATATTATTCTGGTAAGGGATCCCTGGAATATCTGAATCATCTCCAATCTATAGCCACTGTTTTCAAGTCTATAGGGTCCCTGGGAAAAATATTTGTATTAAATATTTGCACTGACAAATGAAAAACAAAAGGGCTGTGCATTTTATTCTTAACTAGGACTTGGGCAGCAAACTCCAGGGTAGAAGACTGGAATGAGCCCAGCTGGTTAGTGTGGAAATGATGGTTTTATTGAAATCTAGTTAAGCTTAAATTGTTTCAAACTAAAGCAGGTCAAGAGATGAACCCTTTTCATCTCCCCAGTTCTGAGACACACGGAGACCTTCCCCACATTTCACTCCTTTCTTTCAGTTGCCACAAGTCATGTAACCAGAGTGAGCCCACTTGCCCTGTCTGACTGCTGATCTGGCCTTGGACACCTGACCTGGCCTCTTCTGCCCAAGTAGTAGGTTTGGTTGTGGCTGTCCCTGACAGTTGGGGGAATGGGGGGAATGACAACCTTCTCAGCAACTTCACTCACATGGAAGGAGGAGAAAAATTAGCTCGCATCTGTGTGCTGATTTTTCTTTTCTCTGATAAAATAGTTATTTTTTATTTTTTTTTAACTGCATTTTAGGTTTTGGGGTACATGTGAAGAACATGCAAGATTGTTGCATAGGTACACACATGGCAGTGTGATTTGCTGCCTTCCTCCCCATCACCTATATCTGGCATTTCTCCCCATGCTGTCTCTCCCCAACTCCCGAACCCCCACTGTCCCTCCACTATTTCCCCCCAATAGACCCCAGTGTGTGATACTGCCCTCCCTGTGTCTATGTGTTCTCATTGTTGAAAACCTGCCTATGAGTGAGAACATGCGATGTTTGATTTTCTGTTCTTCTGTCGGTTTGCTGAGAATGATGGTTTCCAGATTCAACCATGTCCCTACAAAGGACACAAACTCATCATTTTTAATGGCTGCATAGTACTCCATGGTGTATATGTGCCACATTTTCCCTGTCCAGTCTATCATCGATGGGCATTTGGGTTGGTTCTAGGTCTTTGCTATTGTAAACAGTGCTGCAATGAACATTCACGTGCATGTATCGTTATAGTAGAACGATTTATAATCCTTTGGATATATACCCAGTAATGGGATTGCTGGGTCAAATGGAATTTCTATTTCTAGGTCCTTGAGGAATTGCCACACTGTCTTCCACAGTGGTTGAACCAATTGACACTCCCATCAACAGTGTAAAAGTGTTCCTATTTCTCCACATCCTCTCCAGCATCTGTTAGCTCCAGATTTTTTAATGATCACCATCCTAAATGGCATGAGAATATATCTCATTGTGATTATGATTTGCATTTCTTTAATAACCAGTGATGTTGAGCATTTTTTCATATGTTGGCCTCATGTATGTCTTTTGTAAAGTGTCTGTTCATATCCTTTGCCCACTTTTGAATGGGCTTCTTTGTTTTTTTCTTGTAAATCTGTTTTAGTTTTTTGTAGATTCTGGATGTCAGCCCTTTGTCAGATGGGTGGATTGCAGAAATTTTTCCCCATTCTGTTGGTTGCCAATTCACTCTAATGACTGCTTCTTTTGCCATGCAGAAGCTGTGGAGTTTAATTAGGTCCCATTTGTCTATTTTGACTTTTGTTGCCAATGCTTTTGGTGTATTGGTCATGAAGTCCTTGCCTATGTCTATGTCCTGAATGGTTTTACCTAGATTTTCTTCTAGAGTTTTTATGCTGTTAGGCCTTATGTTTAAGTCTTTAATCCATCTGGAGTTAATTTTAGTGTAAGGTGTCAGGAAGGGGTCTGGTTTCTACTTTCTGCACATGACTAGACAGTTTCCTCAACACCATTTATTAAACAGGGAATCCTTTCCCCATTGCTTGTTTTTATCAGGTTGGTCAAAGATCAGATGGTTGTAGATGTGTGGTATTGCCTTCGAGGCCTCTTTTCTGTTCCATTGGTCTCTAGCTCTGTTTTGGTACTAGTACCATGCTGTTTTGATTACTGTAACCTTGCAGTATAGTTTGAGGTCCGGTAGTGTGATGCCTCCCATTTTGTTCTTTTTGCTTAGAATTGACTTGGCTATGCAGGCTCTCTTTCAATTCCATATGAAATTTAAGGTCATTTTTTCCAGTTCTGTGAAGAAGGTCATTGGTAGCTTCATAGGGATAGCATTGAATCTGTAAATTATTTTGGGCAGTATGGCCATTTTCACAATACTGATTCTTCCTAACCATGAGCATGGAATGTTTCTCAGTATGTTTGTTACCTCTCTTATTTCATTAAGCAGTGGCTTGGAGTTCTCCTTGAAGAGGTACTTTACGTTCCTTGTTAGTTGTATTCCTAGGTGTTTTATTCTCTTTGTAGCAATTGTGAATGGCAGTTCCTTCTTGATTTGGCTCTAAGTCTGTTGTTGGTGTATAGGAATGCTTGTGATTTTTTGCACATTGATTTTTTTATCCTGAGACTTTGCTGAAATTGCATATCAGTTTCAGAAGATTTTGGGCTGAGATGATGGGGTCTTGTAAGTATAGAATCATGTCGTCAGCAAATAGAGACAATTTGACTTCCTTCTTTCCTATTTGAGTACCCTTTATTTCCTTTTCTTGCCTGATTGCTTTGGCTAGAACTTCCAATACTATATTGAAAAGGAGTGGTGAGAGAGGATATCCTTGTCTAGTGCCAGATTTCAAAGGGAATGCTTACAGTTTTTGCTCATTCAGTATGATATTGACTATTGGTTTGTTGTAAATAGCTTTTATTATTTTGAGATACATTCCATCTAGACCTAGTTTATTGATGGTTTTTAGCATAAAGAGCTTTTGAATTTTGTCAAGGGCCTTCTCTGCATCAATTGAGATAATCATGTGGTTTTTGTCTTTGCTTCTGTTTTTGTGGTGAGTTATGTTTATGGACTTGTGTATGTTGAACCAGCCTTGCATCCCCAGGATGAAGCCTACTTGATCATGGTGGATAAGCATTTTGATGTGCTGTTGTAATCGGTTTGCCAGTATTTTATTGAAGATTTTTGGATCTATGTTCATCATGGATATTGGCCTGAAGTTTTCTTTTCTTGCTGAGTCTCTGCCAGATTTTGGTATCAGGATGATGTTGGTCTCATAAAATGATTTGGGAAGGATTCCTTCTTTTTGGATTGTTTGGAATAGTTTCAGAAGGAATGGTACCAGCTCCTCTTTGTATGTCTGGTAAACTTTGGCTGAGAACCCATCTGGACCTTGGCTTTTTTTTAGATGGTAGGCTTGTAACTGCTGCCTCAACTTCAGCCCTTGTTATTGGTCTATTCAGGGTTTTGACTTCTTCCTGGTTTAGGCTTGGGAGGAGGCAAGTGTCCAGGAATTTATCCATTTCTTCCAGGTTTACTAGTTTATGTGCATGGAGTTGTTTGTAATAATCTCTGATGATGGTTTGTATTTCTGTGGAATCTGTGGTGATATCCCCTTTGTTTTTTATTGCATCTATTTGATTCTTCTCTCTTTTCTTTTTTATTAATCTTGCTAGAGGTCTATTTTGTTGATCTTTTCAAAACACCAGCTCCTGGATTTATTGATTTTTTGAAAGGTATTTTGTGTCTCTGTCTCCTTCAGTTCTGCTCTGATCTTAGTTATTTCTTGTCTTCTGCTAGGTTTTGAGTTTTTTTGATCTTGTTCCTCTAGCTCTTTCAATTTTGATGATAGGGTATCGATTTTAGATCTTTCCTTCTTCTCATGTGGGCATTGATTGCTATATATTTTCCTCTAGACACTGCTTTAAATGTGTCCCAGGGATTCTTGTATGTTATGTCTTTGTTCTTGTTGGTTTTGAAGAACATCTTTATTTCTGCCTTCATTTCATCATTTATCCAGTCAACATTCAAGAGCACATTGTTCAGTTTCCATGAAGCTGTGTGGTTCTGAGTTAGTTTCTGAATTCTGAGTTCTAACTTGATTGCACTGTGGTCTGAGAGACTGTTTGTTATGATTTCCATTCTTTTGCATTTGCTGAGGAGTGATTTACTTCCAATTATGTGGTCAATTTTAGAGTAGGTGTGATGTGGTGCTGAGAAGAATGTATATTCTGTGATTTGGGGCGGAGAATTCTGTAAATGTCTATTAGGTTTGCTTGATTCAGATCTGAGTAGAAGTCCTGGATATCCTTGTTAATTTTCTGTCTCATTGATCTATTATTGACAGTGGAGGGTTAACGTCCTACGCTATTATTGTGTGGGAGTTTAAGTTTCTTTATAGGTCATTAAGAACTTACTTTATGTATCTGGTGCTCCTGCATTTGGCTCCTATATATTTAGGATCATTAGCTCTTCTTGTCAGTTTGCTCCTTTTACCATTATGTAATGGTCTTCTTTGTCTCTTTTGATTTTTGTTTGTTTAATATCTGTTTTATCAGAGACTAGGATTGCAACTCCTTTTTTTTTTTTGTTCTCTATTTGCTTGGTAAATCTTTCTCCACCCATTTATTTAGAGCCTATGTGTATCCTTGCATGTGAGATGGGTTTCCTGGATATAGCATACCAATGGGTTTGGACTTTGTATCCAATTTGCCAGTCTGTGTCTTTTTATTGGGGCCTTTAGCCCATTTACATTTAGGGTTAATATTGTTATGTGTGAATTTGATCCTGCCATTTTGATGCTAGCTGGTTGTTTTGCCCGTTAGTTGATGCAGTTTCTTCATTGTGTCATTGCTCTTTACCATTTTGTATGTTTTTGGAATGTCTGGTACTGGTTGTTCCTTTCTGTGTTTAGTGCTTCTTTCAGGAGCTCTTGTAAGGCAGGCCTGGTGGTGATGAAATCTCTGTGCAATTGCTTGTTTTAATTCTCCTTCACATATAAAACTTAGATTGGTTGGATATGAAACTCTGTGTTGAAAGTTCTTTTATTTGAGGTTGTTGAATATTGGCCCCCACTCTCTTCTGGCTTGTAGGGTTTCTGCCAAGAGATTCACTGTAAGTCTGATGGGCTTCCTTTTGTGGATAACTAGACCTTTCTCTCTAGCTGTACTTAGCATTTTTTCCTTCATTTCAACCCTGCTGAATCTAACAATTATGTGCTTTGGGGTTGCTCTTCTTGAGGAATATCTTTGTTTTATTCTCTGTATTTCCTGGACTTGAATGTTGGCCTGCCTTGCAAGGTTGGGGAAGTTCTCCTGGATAATATCCTGAAGAGTATTTTTCAGCTTGGATTCATTCTCTCCATCATATTCAGGTACACCTATCAAACATAGATAAGGTCTTTTCACATAATCCCATATTTCTTGGATGCTTTGTTCATTTCTTTTTACTTTTTTTTCTCTAATCTTGCCTTCTCATTTTATTTCATTGAGTTGATCTTCAGTCTTTGATATCCTTTCTTCTGCTTGGTCAATTCGGCTATTGAAATTTGTGTATGCTTTGTAAAGTTCTCATGTTGTGTTTTTTAGCTCCATCAATTCATTTATATTCCTCACTAAGCAGTTTATTCTGATTTGCATTTCATCAAACCTTTTTTCAAAGTTCTTAGTTTCTTTGCAGTGGGTTAGAACATGTTCTTTTAACTCAGAGAACTTTCTTATTACCCACCTTCTGAAGCCTGTTTCTGTCAATTCATCACACTCATTCTCCATCCAGCCTTGTTCCCTTGCTCATGAGGAGTTGTGATCCCTTGTAGGAGGAGAGGCATTCTGGTTTTGGGTGTTTTCATCCTTTTCACGCTGGTTTCTTCCCATCTTTGTGGATTTATCCACCTGTCGTCTTTGTAGTTGTTGGCTTTCAGATTGGGTCTCTGAGTGGATGTCCAGTTTGTTGATGATGAAGTTATTTCTTTCTGTTTCTTAGTTTTCCTTCTAACATTCAGGCATCTCTGCTGTAGGACTGCTGAGGTCCACTCCAGGCCCTGCTTGCCTAGGAATCACCTGCAGCAGCTGCAGAACTGTAAGGGTTTCTGCCAGTTTCTTCTATCTTTGTCCCAGAAGGATACCCGCCTGATGTCAGTCTGAACTCTCCTTTATGAGGTGACTGTTTGGGTATATGGGGGTCAGGGAGCTGCTTGAGGAGACAGTCTGTTTTTTATAGGAGCTCACATGCTGAGCTGTGAGCTCCATTGTTCATTCAGAGCTGCTGGACAGGTATGTTTAAATCTGCTGAAGCAGAACTCATAACCCCCCCCCCTTTTTTTTTTCCAGATGCTGTGTCCCAGGGAGTTAGGGCTTTATTTATAAGTTTCTGTCATGCTGCTGCCTTTTTTCAGGGCTGCCCTGCCCAGCGAGGAGGCAACCTGGTCACTGTCTGCCTGCCATGGCTTTGCCGAGCTGCTGTGAGCTTCACGCAGCTGCCATGTGAACTTCCCTGCAGTTCTGTTTATACAGATATGGTAGAACTGCCTCAGCAATGGCAGCCCACCTCTGTAATGGTGGACTCTCTCTGTAATGGCGAGCTGCCTCAGCAATGGCTGGCTGCCTCCGCAATGGTGGAGTATCTTCATAGTGGTGGACTGCCTTGGTAATGGTGGGCGCCACTCCCCCACAAAGCTGCACCATCTAAAGTTCAGCTCTGCTTGCTGTGAAACTCAATCCAGAGCATTTCAGATTGCTGTTTTTTTATGGGAGTAGGACCAGCGAAGCCTGATCACCTCCTCCCTTCCTCCGACCCCCTTTTTTTTCCAGTTGTATGGGTGACTCTACCTCCCAGGTATTCAAATCCCCTGTTGAAAAGGTGCCGGTATCTGTGTGATTTTCCATGTGGCGACCCACTGCACAGGTTGAAACAGCTGTGCTGAGATTTGTGGCCCTTTTTTTGTCTGGGAATCTCCTGCCTGGCTTCCTGTTTCAGTCCCCTTTTTTTATCAGTTGAATGGCAACTCTGTCTCCCAGGAGCTCCAATCATCAGCTAAAGCAGCACCTGGACCCGTGTATTTTGTGCAGAGACCTGCCATGCCCACCAGAACAGCCGCACTGGTATCCTGTGGGGCTCCTTCACCTGGGAATCTCGTGGTCTGTGGGCAATAAAAATCTGTCTGTAAATGCGGCCTCGACTCACCCTCTGCATTTTTGCTGGGAGCTGCAATCCTGAGCTGCTCCTAATCAGCCATCTTGGATCCATCTCCATGTGCTGATATTTTAATAGTGATGCTGCCCAGTGACACACAGACCTAGTCAGTGTCCTCCAATCTGCCTTCTTCTTTCCTGAGAATCAGGAGAAAGAAGAGCTCAGACTTGATTTCTCACCTCAAAAAACAGCACAGTAAAACTTGAAGCCATTCTCAGAAGCATTGGTTTTCTGTTGGGTTATTGCTTGTGTCAAGTCAGCCAGAAAGAGGCAGAGTAAAAACTGACTTGTTGAGAATTACACTAAATCCATGTTACCCCCCAGCTAGGCATTAGTCCGCAGAGAGTGCCATC
Source organism: Plecturocebus donacophilus (assembly GCA_004027715.1). NCBI lineage: Eukaryota > Metazoa > Chordata > Mammalia > Primates > Pitheciidae > Plecturocebus > Plecturocebus donacophilus. The sequence goes on from PVKP010002640.1 coordinate 78,521, forward strand.
TTACTCTTGAGATGCTTTTTCCTCTTGCTTAATGGTTCATGAAATGTTCTTCATTTTCCTCCTACCACTTTCAATTTGTTTTTGTTGTTGTTTGTTTGTTTTCTGGCTTATTCCCCTGTATTTGGCCATTAAATGTTGATGTTACACCAATCAGTCCTAGGCCCTTCTGTCATTTTTCTTTCCCTAAGCAGTAAGGGCCATGTCCATGGCCTCACTCATGGGTGAATTCAACATTTTCATCTCTACCCCAAACTCTGATGTTGAGAACTCCATCTGTCAATACCTAATTGCCTAGTGGACATCTCTACATGGATGTCTAAAAAGTATTCTAAATTAATCATTTCCAAGATTTATTTCATATTATTTCTCTGAAAATGCTATTTGCTATCTTAACAAAAGGCATCACTGTAGCTCATGCCTGTAATCCCAGCACTTTGGGAGGCCAAGATGGTTGGATTGCCTGAGGTCAGGAGTTCGAGACTAGCCTGGCCAAAATGGTGAAACTGTCTCTGCTGGAAAAAATTTAAAAAGCACAAAAAATTAGCTGGGCGTGGTGGTGGGTGCCTATAATCCCAGCTGCTTGGGAGGCTGAGGCAGGAAAATCACTTGAGTCCAGGAGGCAGAAGTTGCAGTGAGCAGAGATTTTGCCATTGCACTCTAGCCTAGGTGACATAGCAAGACTCTATCTCCAAACAAAAAGAAAAGAAAGGCATCACCACCCAAGCAATTGTGCAAATCAGAAACAGGGGACTTGTCAATGAATCTTTCTCTCTCCTCCCATCCCCCACCAAATTCAATCAATCACCAGGTCCCATTGATTGTTTTTAACTTTCTTCTATTGTGAACTATAACATACACACAAGGCCAGGTGCAGTGGCTCACACCTGTGATACCAGCACTTCAGGAGGCCAAGGCAGGTGGATTACATGGTCAGGAATTCAAGACCAGCCTGACCAATATGGCAAAACCCGATACCTACTAAAAATACAAAAATTAGCCAGGCAAGGTGATGCACATCTGTAGTCCCAACTACTCAGGAGGCTGAGGCAGGAGAAACACTAGAATCCAGGAGGCAGATGTTGCAGTGAGCCATGATCATGTCACTGCACTCTAGCCTGGATGACACAGTGAGACTCCATCCCCCACCACAAAAAAAACCATACACACAGAAAAATATTTGAGCAGTGCATCTCTTGTTGTTGTAATCAAGAAAGTGTAAGACTGTAACCAATATTCAGGTCATTAAATAGACCAATGCCAGCACTCCTAAAAGCCCTAATCAGCTATATGCCTCCTCCTTCTCAAAAATGCTACCTCTCTCCTGACTTTCATGAAAATCATTTTCTTTTCTAAGATCACACCCAAACTTGGTAGTTTAGTTTTCCCTGCTCTTTGAACTTTATATAAATGGAACCATCCACTTAGTTTGTTTTCTTCACTTGGCTGCTTTCACTCAGTGTCATTTTGTGAGATTCACCTGTGTTTTATGGAGCCATAGTTTGTTCATTAGACATGGCTGAATAATACTCTACTATGAATCTAACACAATTGTTGTATTCACTCTCTTTTTTTTCTTTTTTGGAGACTCAGTTTCACTCTCTTCACCCAGGTTGGAGTGCAGTGGCTCAATCTCAACTCACTGCAATCTCCACCTCCCAGGTTTAAGCGATTTTTCCTGCCTCAGCCTCCCGAGTAGCTGGGACTACAGGTGTACACTACCACTCCTGGCTGATTGTATTTTTAATAGAGATGGTATTTCACCATGTTGGCCAGTCTGATCTCAGACTCCTGACCTCAGGTGATCAACCTGCCTTGGCCTCCCAAAGTGCAGGGATTAGATGCGAGCCACCATGCCCAACTTTCACTCTCTTTCTGATGGATGTTTGTCTCCAGTTTACAGCAATTATGAATACTACTGCTATGAACTATTTTTATATCTTCAGGTTTACTTAGTAACGCCAGACTATTTTTCAAAGTGGTTGCACCAGTTTAGATTCCTACAATCTATGAGAATTCCTCCTTATCCACCTCTTTGCCAAGGCTTAGAATTGTCAATCTGTTAAATTTTATTAATAATTCTGGTAGGTACATAATGGGTTTTTGTGTGTAACTGAGGTGTATGACATACACAATAAAATGTGAAAATGTGCAGTCTAAAAGAATATTTTACATATAAATGTATCTATGTAACCACTACCCAGATGAAAATATAGAATATTTCCATCACCCCAGAAAGTTCTCTCATGCTCTTTTCCAGAAAGAAGCTGCTATTCTAGCCACAATGTTTTGACTTTGGCCACTATATATTCATTTTTCTTGTTTTCGAACTTCATATAAATGAGCTCAGACAGTATGGACTGTACCATGTCTGGCTTCTTTTGCCTAGCAAAATGTTTTTTTGAAATTTATCCAAGTTGTTGGTTACTCTTTTTGTCTTGCTGAGTTCTGATGTATGATTATATTACACTTTGTTTATTCATTTTCTTAATGATTGTTTTTAGATTTTGGATATTGTGAATTAAGCTGCTATGAACATTCTTATATATACTTATTTCTCTTGGGTATATATCTAGGAGTGGATTTCTGGGTCATGGGGTAGGTGAGTGTTTAACTTTATTAGAAACAACAGAACAGTTTCCCAAAGTGGTTGTACTAATTAACACTCCACATTTGTTTTAATTTGCATTTCCTTGATTACTAATGAGGTTGAGCAGCCTTTTATATGGTTTTGTTGTTGTTATTGTTTGGCCATTTGTATATCTTCTGTTTGAAGAGCTCATTGAAGTCTTTTGCCTAATTTTCTGGTAGGTGTTCTTTGTTTTATTGGTTTGTATAAGGGATAAATATATTGATCCCGTCCCCTCCCTGCCTCATATCTGTGTTGCAGCTATCTTTTACTACCTAGTGGCTAGCCTTTTTATTCTCTTAAAGGTATCTCTTTGCTAACAGAAGCATTTTTAATTTTTGTTTTTAATTATTACAGATACATAATAACCATACATATTTTTGAGGTAGATGTGTTATTTTGACGCAAACATACAATGCATAATTATCAAATTAGGGTAGAGTACCCCATCACCTGAAGCATTCATCATTTCTTTTTGTTAGGAATATTCCAATTCTAGTCTATTAGTTATTTTGAAATATAAAATAAATTACAGTTAACTGTGTTGTCCTATTGTGCAGCTGAACACTACAGTTATTCTTTTTAACTGTATTTTTTACTCATTTGCCAATCCCTACTTATTTCCCACTTCCCTTCTTGTCCTCTACTCTGTCTACATGGGTTCAGTTTTTTTCTTTAGAGCCAACATATGGGTGAGGACGTGCAATGTTCATCTTTCTATGCCTGGCTTATTTCACTTACCATGATGTCCTCCAGTTTTATCCATGTTGTTGCAAATGACAGGATTGCATTTATTTAGATGGCTGAATAGTACTGTATTGTGTACAAGTACCACATTTTCTTTATCCATTCATCTATTGATGGACACTTAGGTTGATTCTGTATTTTATCTATTGTGAATAGTACTGCAGTAAGCATGGGAGTGCAGGAATCTCTTCAATGTACTGATTTCCTTTCTTTGGGGTGTATATATAGCAGAAGGATTGCTGGATCACATGGTAGTTCTATTTTTTTTTTTTTTTTTTTTTTTGAGGAACCTCCACATAGAGATTGTACTAATTTACATTCCCAACAACAGTGTACAAGGGTTCCCCTTTTTCCACATCCTTGTCATCATCTGTCATTGCCTGTTGTTTTGATAAAAGCCATTTAAGTTGGAGTGAGATGATGTCTCATTGTAGTTTTGACTTGCATTTCTCTGATTAAAGCAATTCTTAATTTTAATATAGTTGAGCATTTCTGACTTTTCCTTTGTAATCAGGGGTTTTTGTATCCCTGCGTGAAGATAAGCTACATTATTTTCTGTTATTGTTTGCCTTTCACATTTAAATCAACAATCTCCAGAATTTTTGTGTGTATGGTGTGAGAAGGGATCAGTTTGTTTTCCTAGATGACATGATGATGGTGACGATAATGTTGTTTAGTTCCATTTATTGAAAAGATCCTCTCCTGCTCTGTAGAGCTTCCTTTGTCACAAGTCAGGTGATTGTGTATACAAGGATTTGCCTGCCTCTTCTCTTCCTGGTTTCCTGAGACCCTTTCAGAGTGGGATGTTGGCCAGGTCAAAACAATTTTCATAGTAACACTTGGTGATTTTTTGCCTCAGATTCATTCTCTCACAAGTGTATTTAAGGTTTTCCAGAGGTCACATGAAATGCAATGTTGCAACAATTGAGTGCAGAAGCAGATAAGAGAACCAAGCTGTCTCCAAAACAAAGGAGATTTCCAAAAATGTCGAACAGTGCCACTCTTCTTACTTTTTTAAAATTTGTTTTGGAAAACAGTTATTTTTTATTAAAGTGTTACTTATGTTAGCATATAACAGATTTATTATTTTTAAATGAATGAATTGATATTAAAAACTCCTGTTTTGGCCGGGCATGGTGGCTCATGCCTGTAATCCCAGCACTTTGGGAGGTTGAGGTGGGCAGATCACCTGAGGTGAGGAGTTTGAGACCAATCTGGGCTACATGGTGAAACTCTCTCTCTACTAAAAATACAAAATTAGTGGGATGTGGTGGCACATGCCTGCAATCCCAGCTACTCAGAAGGCTGAGTCAGGAGAATTGCTTGAACCTGGGAAGCAGAGGTTGCAGTGAGCCAAGATCGTGCCACTGCACTTTAGCCTGGATGACAGAGGGAGACTCCTCAAGAAATAAATACATTAATTAATTTTCTGTTTTAATTTCTAATATGATAAATATAATAGCTATAACCCATAACCCATGTTAACTAAAGCATTTTAGAATCTCAATAGTTTGCAGGAATATCAAACCAAAAAGTTTGAGAATCACTCATCTGGTTTTATGTCTTGATATTCAGTGGATAAAAATATTGGTTATGTGTGGCCCTGGGCCCTGTGTATTTTCCCACATACATTTTACAATCAGCTATGTTGTTCCACAAGAATACCTGTTAGGATTTTGATTGGAATTGTGTTGAATCGAATCGGTTTGAAATAATTGATATTTTTTTGTTTTGTTTTTAGTTATACCTGCTGTAATGGGAATTTGAAATCTTTACACTATTGAATCTTCTGATTCATAATCATTATTTCTCCATCTATTTTGTTCTTTAATTTTTTTTCAATATTGTTATATAATTTTCTGTATAAAGGTTTTGCACATTTTCCAAACAGAATTTTTGAAGGAAAAAATTCTACTTAGAAATAAACTGGCCAGGCACAGTGGCTGATGACTGTAATCCCAGCACTTTGAGAGAGAGGCCAAGGTTGGAAGATCACTTTAGCCCAGGAGTTTGAGACCATTTTAGGCAACACATTGAGACCCTATCTGTACAAAGAAAAAAGCAAGATAAACTTAATAGTTAACAAGAAAATGAAAGATACTTCTGAAAAATATTACAGAACTTTACTGAAACTCATAAAAGAATTTAATAAATGCTAAAACATATTTTGTTCTTGAATAGGATAGCTCTCACATTGATAAGATATAAGTATCCCCTCTAATTTGCCATATTTTGTATTGTTAGAAAGACACTTTTTTTTTTTTAACCTTTCATGATTTCTAAAGTTAAGGTATGCCTTAAAACTGATGACATCTTCCAGGTAGTTCTAGTCATGTGGTAATTATGAAGTTAGGTTAGGAGCATCTTAACCAATTTATTTTATGTAACTTTTCTTTCATTATAAGCACAAGTCAAATGTGATATGAAAACAGAAGCATTTAAGTCTAAAGAAGCTCTTTCATGTGGCATAAAATAACTGTGCATCTTCCATTAAAAATGTCTTAAATTTTCAATGAATTTTGGTGAAATAGGCCAGGCACAGTGGCTCTTGCCTATAACCCAGCACTTTGGGAGGCTGAGGTGGGAGGATTACTTGAGGCCAGGAGTTGGAGACCAGCCTGGGCAATATAGTGAGATATCATCTCTGAGGGGTGGGGGGGAATATATATATATAGTAAAATATATATGTGTGTATATATACACATATATATATATATATATACACATATATATACATATATATGGGATATATATACATATATATACATACACACATTTAATTTGTGAATTTAAAGTAATCTCAATATCTCAATAGGCTTTTCAAAATTTGATTCTTAAGTTTATATGAAAGAACAAAAATGAAATTTTTCACAAAAATTATGAAAATCATGAAGGGGGTATTAGTGCTGTCAAATATTCAAGTGTATGTTGAAGCCAAACCAATTTGAGTATCAGCTCACTGGCAGAGGGTTGAGAGCACTGAAGTAAGTAACCTCATGTATAGGAATGTTTTGTGTGGTCAACAGTGGTATATGAAGAAAATAGTGAATTATTTAGTAAATAGTATTGGATGAACTGAGTAACCATTTGGGAAAAAAAGAGAACTAGCTTGCTATCTCACTTTTTTTTTTTTTTTTTTGATATGGAGTCTCCTTCTTGCCCAGGCTAGTGTACAGTGGTGTAATCTTGGCTCACTGCAACCTCCACCTCCCAGGTTCAAGCGATTCTCCTGCCTCAGCCTCCTGAGTAGCTGGGATTACAGGCATCTGCCACCACATCTGGCTAATTTTTTTTGTTTTAAGTAGAGATGGGGGTTTCACCATGTCAGCCAGGCTGGTTTTGAACTCCTTACCTTAAGTGATCCACCCATCTTGGCTTCCCAAAGTGCTAGGATTACAGTCATGAGCCACCAAGATCGCACCACTGCACTGCACTCCACTCCAGCCTGGGTAACAGAGCAAGACTTCTCATCTATTAAAAAAAAAAAAAAAAAAAAAACCTTGACATGACAAAAACTCTAGTATAAACAAAATTGGGACTCCAGTGATAAGCTGGGAAAAAGTAGTTGCCATATAGCATGTTCAAAGGGCTAATTTCCTTTACAAAGTAGGATCACTTGCTGATAGAAAAGGCCAACAGCTCAGTAGACACATTAGAGACAGTTCAAAGGAAAGACAAGTGGCTTTCATACATAAATGTATGAAATGTTCCTTAGTTTCATTTGTTACAAGAGAAAAGCAAATTGAAACTATCCTGAAAGCATTTTTAAAATATCCAATTAGCCAAGATTAAGAACTTTGATTAGCTGTTGGCTAAGGTATAGGAAAATAGCTACTTCTATATATTAATGGTAAGATTCTAAACTCTATGGAGAGCAATTGAATAATATTTATTAAAATTTAAGAATGTACATACCTTATGTAGTATAGAAAAGGTTAGATAAGTTTTGATGTATTTACATAATGGAACACTATAGAGCAATAAGAATGAATGAATTACAATTCACACAACATGAATGACTCACAAACATGTTAGGTGAAAGAGCCAAACACAGAAATACATGTTCAGAAACAGACAAAATTGTTGTGTTAGAAATCAGGGTTGTATTACTCTTGGGGAGCTCACTGGATGGAGACATGAGGGGCTTTTGGAGGTTTATAATCTTCATTTCTTTTTTTCTCTTTTTTTTTTGTCTGTGTTAGGTGGGATTATATTGGGAAAATTCATTGAGCTATGAACTTAAGAATTATATGCTCTTCAGAATGTATGCTATACTTCAGTTTACACATTTTTATGTAAATAAAAATAGTCTGCATACATGCAGTCACACATAAAGAATGCACATAACTTTTAGCAGTTTTATCCTAGGCATATAACATATACTTACTCTCTTGCATATGTGGGGGTTAAAAATAGCATGAAGGTATTCATTGCTGTGTTTCTAAGCACAAAAGTTCATACAAAACCTAATTACTCATAAGTAGGGAACTGGTAAAATAATTGATATAGTCATATAGTGAATTCGTAGCAACTCTTAAAAGGAGTAAGGCAGCTTGATATGAAGTAATTTAGTAAAGTCTCTAAGGTATAGTAAATGAAAAGACCAAAGTGCATGAACAGTACATGTAGTATGCTATTATTTGTGTACATGTGTGTTTTATCTCAAAAGGCACATATTTGCAAGCATATATAGATAGAATATATTTGGAAAGATGAGACTGTATCCTAACATTGGCAGTCTCTGTGGAGTGGAAGTGAGTGGCCAGAAGGCACAATTGGGTGATAGTTTCTATACTAATTTGTGACTTAATTTTTTTTAATTTTTAATTGTGATAAAATGCATATACCAGAACTTACTACCTTAAACATTTTTAAGGGTATAGTTCAGTAGTGTTAAGTATATTCATATTGTACAAGCCGTCTCCAAAACTGTTTTATAGCCATTAAACAAGTACTTAATACTTCCTCCTGCCCTCAGCAGTCAACATTTTACTTTCTGAGTCTATAAATTGGACTACTCTAGACAGCTCATGCAAGGGGAATCATATAGTATTTTTCTGTTTGTAACTGGTTTGTTTCACTTAGCACAATGTTCTCAAGGTCCCTACTATTTTGTGACTTTTGAATTCTGTACATTGTTCATTTATTACCCATTTTCAAAAGAGCATTAAAGTAAAAAGACATGACATTATTCAGAGCTGGTTAATTACATGGTAAAAAGTTCATGGCTGGTGTGTCTTTTTCATTTCAACCAATATTAAATGCCAGTTTGGGCAGCAAGACAACTTTATGCCAAAGCACCATTTGAAGCTGGGTTTATGACATGTTTCTCATTTTGTCATCTATGGGTACCCCCAAAATGCAGGCTCAAGTCCCCAGCCTCTTGACTCTGCTCAACAGTTTCCCCTCCTTGGCTTACTGTACATCTTGGCATGCTCTTCCAAATCTACCTCTTTTCCCCTGGAAAAGCTGCTTCTATGCCAAGGTTATGGCTTCCTTCTTGCAGATTTTCCTTACATCTCTGACCTGGAAAATGTGGGGGGCATTTCATCCTGCTAGCTTTTTAGTGCTCCTTTGAGATCATTATTCTGGAGCCCTCTGCAATAATATTGTTTCTCATGGATTGAAAATCATTGTTTCCAGTAGGATTTTTGACTAGATGTGGGAACAGAAGAACAAGTTGAAATGACTCTGAAGCTTATAAGAGGACTGGGTATCATTAACTGGCAGAGAGGGAGACAGGCTCTAGGTGGAAGATATGTGACTTGCTTTTGAAAATAGTGGTGTGAGGTTCTGGCCTGCAAAACCAGCTGGAGTTATGAGCTAGAAATGGGGACTTAAAAAAAATAGGGGGGTGTGTGTGTGAGAGAGAGAGTGCGCACTCATGTGTGTATTGAAAATACAAAAAAATAAGATATTGTTACCCATAAAACAGAACATCATTCTTAACACTTTAAGTGGATTAACATCTGTTTTTTCCTCTGGCTGTATGTGTATATAAGTATTTTTATAGCCAGCATGGTGGTTCATGCCTATAATCCTAACACTTCGCGAGGCCAGTGGTTCACTTAAGGCCAGGAGTTTGAGAGCCGCCTGGCCAATGATGAAACCCCATCTCTACTAAAAATACAAAAATTAGAGCTGGGCATATTGGCACGTGCCTATAGTCCTAGCTACTCAGGAGGCTGAGGCATGAGAATCGCTTGAACCCCGGAGGCAAAAGTTGCAGTGAGCCAAGATTGCACCACTGAACTGCCTGGGTGACAGAGCAAGACTCTGCTCAAAAATAAAAATAAAAATTATACACACACACACATTTTAAAATGTAGAAATTATATTTTGTATTCACCTTTTTCCCCTTCTATGAATGAAGAAGTCCAAGGCCAGTCACATAATTACTTCTGTTAAGAGCCCCAAAAGAGGTCATGAATGAATTTGTGAGACTTGTTGAAATTTCACAGGGTGATGTCTCACACAGTTGTAAAAGAAAATGTGGCAAGAAAAGGATTTTGGAAATTTGCCTAAACTTTCCTAAAACTTTCAGGATTCAAGAATCAGAAATCATAATCAAAGAGGTAGGAGAATTAAGAGTTCAATGTCAAACTAAGAAGAGCAGAGCAAATTCCAAGAAAAAAGGAAGAAAAATATTGTTTGGTGTCTTAAAGAGGTAGAGCTCAATGAAGACTAAGCCTTGAGATACTAAATTGAGGGCATAATGGCATGCACATGCTTATAATCCCAGCACTTTGGGAGGCCTAGGTGGAAGGATGCTTGGAACCAAGGTGTTTGAGGCTGCAGTGAGTTATGAGCCACTGCACTCCAGCTTGGATGAGAGTGAGACCTTGTCTCCAAACAGCAACAACAAGATACAAAATTGAGAAACTGTTACTTGAATATATACTTGAATATATATTCTGTCTAGCACTGATGTAATAACAAGGAATGGATTTACCTTGCTATTTTAAGCAACTAGAAAACTGGACAATATATGAAATAGCAAATTGTAATGCACTGGGTGACAGGCAGCACAACATTGTGGTCACTGAAAGGTGGGAAACAAACCTGCTGAGTTCTATGGTTGCTCCAATTTATTATCTGGAGGTAGTTTTCAGGGTGAAGAGCAGGGATGGGGAACCCAAATTAAAGCCTGGTGTCTTGCTGAATTGAAAAGACAAGATGGGGATTGGCAGGGAGTGAAGATTGTCATAATTTGTGGGGCAGAGTACCAGAGATGTGGGAGTTGTATACAGAACTCCAGAGGCAGGTGGAGGATTCTCCTAAAGTCATGTTGAGTCCTGACCTACATGTGCATGAGAGGAGAGCACCTGAGGCCAGAGAAAGAACCCCACTGGAAAGGAGAAAGGCCAAATGATTACTGGAACTCATATAGAGCTGGAAATAGTCTGTGTTACCATTAGCCAGAGTATATACAGGGGCTTCAAAAGGGCATGGCCTTTTGTAATGAGGCAAATTAGTCCTAAGTTAAAGGATACTCTGGACCTACTCTAAATGAAAAAGCGAGTTTCGGAAGATCCAGCCAATTTAAAGAATCTTACCTGTGTGTGAGAACCAAGTCCAGTGCTATTTAAGGAAATACACAAAATCTAAAACACAAAACTCACAATGTTAAGCATTCAATAAAATGACCAGGCATGCAAGAAAAACAGGAAAATATGTCATAATCAGGAGAAAAATCAACTAGATCCAGAAATGACAGAGATAATGGAATTAACAAAGACATGAAAACAACAATTACAAATATGTTCTTGGTTCAAAAAAGTAGAGGAAATGGTTAACATAATGGGAAGAGAACTAGAAGGTATATTTTGAAAAGACCCAAACAGAACAACTAGAGTTGGAAATAAATTTTAAAGTACAATGATGGCATTAACAGTAGTTGAGGCACTGCATATTGGTGAACTTCAAGACAGCAATAGAAACTGTCCAAAATGAGAACAGAAAGCAAAATGGAAAAATTGATAGAGTATCAATGACTATAACAAGGCTAATTATTAGTGATAGAAACAGTCTGACATATATTTAATTGGAGCCCCAGAAAATAGGGAAAGGGGAGAACAGAAAAAGATTGTTAAAAAATGACCAGAAAATTTCCAAATTTCATGAAAACTATAAACCCACATGTTTAAAAATCCCAAGGAAAATAACTATAAAGGTAACCACAGCAAGGCACATCATCATCACATTTTTGGCAACCAATAATGAAGAGAAAATCTTGAAAGCAGGCAGAGAAAAAATGCACATCATGTACAGAGTAACAGAGATAAGAATGACAGCAGACTTCTCATCAGAAATTTAGCAAATCAAAATACAATGGAGAGACCTCTTTATTTTTTATTTTATTTTATTTATTTATTTATTTTTGTCAGAGACAGAGTCATTCTTGCCCAGTCTGGAGTGCAGTGGTGTGATCTTGGCTCACTGCAAACTCCTCCTCCTAGATTCAAGTGGTTCTCCTGCCTCAGCCTCCTGAGTAGGTGAGATTACAGGTGCATGCCACCACACCTGGCAAATATTTTTGTATTTTTTAGTAGAGATGGGTTTTCACTCTGTTGGCCAGGCTGGTCTCAAACTCCTCACCTCATGATCTGCCTGCCTCAGGCTCCCAAAGTGCTGGGATTACAGGTGTGGGCCACTGCGCCTGGCCTGGAGAGACATCTTTAAAGTACTTTTTAAAAAAGCCTACTGGGGCTGGTTGCAGTGGCCAACACCTGCAATCTCAGCAGTTTGAGAGTCTGAGGCAGAAGAATTGCTTGAGTCCAGGAGTTTGAGACCAGCCTGGGTGACATGGCAAAACCCCATCTCTACAAAGAATACAAAAAATCAGCCAGGCATAGTGGCTTACTTGTGGTCCCAGCTCCTTGGGAGACTGAGGTAAGATGATCACTTTAGCCCAGGAAGCAGAGGCTGCAGTGAGCTATAATTGAGCCACACTGCACTTTAGCCTAGGTGAAAGAGCGAGGCCCTGTCTCAAAGAAAACAGAGGCCTTCTGGAACTTGTTGCTGGTAGACCTTCACAAGAAAAGTTGAAGTTGTTCAGGCAGAAGGCAAATGACAAAGGATTGAGAAGTGTTAGAAATGGTAACTATGGGAGTAAAAGTAAGAATTTTTTTTCTTTTTTAATTTCTTTAAAAGATTGTTGTATTGAAGGTGATTGCTAACAGGTACAGGGTTTCCCTTTTTGTGTGATGGAATTGTTTTGCAATTAGTGGTGATGGTTTCACACCATTGTGAATTAAAGAAATAGTAGCTTTAAAAAGATAGTTGTTTAAAGCAAAAGTAATAATGCATTATAAGTTTTATAACGTGGGAGTAAAAGGTATGACAATAGCACAAGGAATGGAAGGGAATGGGAAGGGTATAAGAAACCTTACTCAGGCTTTATTTATTTGACAGAGTATCGCTTTGTTGCCTAGACTGGAGTGTGGTGGCACAATTCCTGCTCACTGCAACCTCTGCCTCATGGGTTCAACAATTCTGCCTCTGCCTTCCAAGTAGCTAGGATTTCAGGTATGCACCACTACACCCAGCTAGTTTTTGTATTTTTAGTAGAGGTGAAGTTTCACCATATTAGCCAGGCTGGTCTTGAACTCCTGATCTCCAGTGATCCACCTGACTTTAAGTGATCTGCCTTGCTCAGCCTCCCAAAGTGCTGGGATTGCAGGCATGAGCTACCAAGCCTGGCAAAAACCTTAGTAAGATTCTTAAGTTGTATATGAAGTGGAGTCATTGTATATGAAGTGGAGTCATCAAATTTACATCTAGAAAATTAAAACAATTTATGTTCCCACTTCAAATGTATGAGAGTGCCAAATTAACCATATCCTTGTCCATGTGTGATATTCGTCTAAAAACATTGCCACCCAGATGTTTTTAGAAACTCGATTACCCTAGACACCCAATCCTTACCATGCTTGAAGGATACTTTATCTCTGAGATCTCTGAAATTCTATCAGAATCTCTTTGCCTTAAATTTGGCTAAAACATAAAATGTATACATTTATTTATTTCCTTTCCTACTCTTCCTACCCCCTTTCTTCATAAGCGTAGTTTTCTTCAGTAATTTCTTTGGTTACTACTTCAGCTTTATTTGTTCTACAATGCGGACATTTTGAAAATACATTCCATGTCTCTCTTATTCTCTATTGTATCATGGCTGTAGTATACTAGATGCTCAATGCTCAATAAATTTGTCAAAAAAAAAAAATGCTGTTTTCTTTCTATACACAGTATTGGTAAGGTTGATCTGCATATTTCTAACATTTCTTTCTTCCATGTTGTTAATCTATTTTGTCCTTTTGATTCAAGTTGTAGGATAATTCATTTGCTGATTTTTTATGTTACTAATTTTTGTTTGGTTATATTGCATCTACTACTTACTGCTTCCATTGCTATTTTAAATTTGGCAAATCGTGATTTTCATCTCTGAAAATCTTTTCGTCTCTGAAATCTTTCCTCAGATTATTCTGATTTCATTTTTACAGATGCAAAATTCACTCAAATTCTTTTAAAATATTAAGCACCTTGCATTTCATTATTTTTCTTCAACTTATACCACATAGTATGAGACTGTCAAGTTTTTAAATCTCCTTTTCAGCTCTAGGGCATTTAAACTTTAATATTAGGGTGTTTAAAACCCCTTAGGGCTGGGAAATAAAAGAAAATGGAGTACCCATTTCTTCCTTCAATCCAGCCACCTCAACACATAATTAAAATGTAGTATTGGTGCTGGACACAGTGGCTCAAGCCTGTCATCCCAGCACTTTAGGAGGCTGAGACAGGCACATCCTGTTAGCCCAGGAGTTTGAGACCAGCCTGGGCAACATGGTGAAACCCCATTTCTATAAAAAATTAGCCACACATGGTGGCTTGTGCCTGTGGTCCCAACATTTGGGAGGCTGAGGTGGGAGGATTGCTTGAGCTTAGGAGGATGAGGTTGCAGTGAGCTGTAATTGTACTCCAGCCTGGTGACAGAGCAAGACCCTGTCTCAAAAATAAATGTATCATGAAATTTTATTAGTATAAAGTTAGGTCTAAGAGTTTTATCTGCAAAGATTACCATGTGGGAGTAAAATCTAGACATTTTTGCCTTCCTGGCCTATTTTGTAAGATCCCCCAAAGATGGAGAACTGGATCAGGAAAATAAGCAGAGCTTGAATACACACTGCCATTTTTGAGAGGACAAAGAATTCAGAACTTGAAAGAATTGGAGTTATTTCTTTCCTTAATTATACTTTGGAGTTTAGCCCTTGGGACCGAGAAATGAATGTGAGTTCCTCTACCCTCGGAGTCCAGTCTAATGCTAGACATACATGGTAATAAGCACAGTCAGTGTGACAGAAATCAGTGATGTGAAGGTAAAGTGAAGGGACCCATAATTCATGGTTGATGTTTTCCACTGAGGCGCCAGCATGAGTTTTATGCCAAATGGAGGACATTTGAGATTTCATTTTGGGGTAATAGAAGACTGTAACCTGGGATGGGTAAAAAGAAACCGCAAAGCAATGCTTACTCTCAGGTTGGAAACCTTGAATTTGTAGTGGTGCTAATTATGGGTTTTTCCTAGTAGTATGTACTGCCCCTATACAGGGGTGGAAAATGAAACTAGTGTATTTACTCAAAATAGGTGATTTGAAGGAAAATGTGACTGAGCAAAGTAGTGCTTTATAATTAGCCCTGGTTTTCTGGATAAGACTGCTAGAGACTTGTTACTTTTTACATTATAATGTGAAATTAATCATTAAAACCTTAAGTAAAAATGGAGGTTTTGGGCCAGGTGCAGTGGCTCATTTCTGTAATCCAAGCACTTTGAGGGGCTGAGGTGGGTGGATCACTTGACGTCAGGAGTTGAAGACTAGCCTGGTTATCAACAGGGTGAAACCCCATCTCTACTAAAAATACAAAAATTAGCCCAGTATCTTGGCTCAGGCTTGTAATCTCAGCTACTTGGGAGGCTGAGGCAGGAGGATCACTTGAACCCAGGAGATGGAGGTTGCAGTGAGCCAAGATCACAGTACTGCACACCAGCCTGGGAGACAGAGCAAGACTTCATCTCAAAAAAACAAAAAAAAACAAACCAAACATACATGGTATGTTTCAGCCCGTTGCACTTACTCTCCTTGTTCAAGCTCAAATTGTCCCTTTTTTAGCCTGTAGTGCCACTTCTGCTTGGCTCTTGGGCCTTGTAACAATCCTGTTTATGCTTAGTTTCCTTGTTGTCCAATGTGACACAGTGTTCTTGGCTTATCTTGCATATTTCCTGCTCAGCCACTTTTCCAAGAAGAATGTGAACATTTAAAACAAAAACAAAGTTTCAGGGCCCCAGTCGCACCCAAACCAGCTTAATCAGAATCCCTGGTGAGGATAGGGCCCGGATACAGACAGGATCCCCAGAGTGGAGTGCAGTGGTGGGATGTCAGCTCACTGCAACCTCTGCCTGCTGGGTTCAAGTGATTCTCCTGCCTCAGCCTCCTGAGTAGCTGGGACTATAGTTGTGAGCCACCACTCTCAGCTAATTTTTGTATTTTTAGTAGAAACAGGGTTTTGCCATGTTGGCTAGGCTGGTCTCCAACTCCTGACCTCAAGTGATCCGCCTGCCTTGGCCTCCCAAAGTGCTGGAATTCCAGGCATGAACCACCACACCCTGCCAGGTTACAGTATTTTTTAAAAAGCACTCCCAGCCTTGGATGGAAAACCACTTGAGGAGAGTATGCTGCCTTATCAGGCTCTGTAAACACCTTATCTCTGCACAAGGCTGGGACTTTGAGTGGAGTCCTTGGCTGAAGCTCTCATTGCTACATGGTGACCTTTCTTCCTCTCCTGTTTAAAGCTTGTGTTTCAGAATTTTGATCCGAATGCATCTGTGTTGAAATCCAGGCTTGGTCTGTCATCCCAGGACTCTGTGTTAGTCCCTTTCCTTGCCTGTTTGTTGAGTTGGGGCTCATCTTCATGCCTCTGGGAAATAAGTTATTTGATAGCTTGCTTAGAGTCTCTCAGCGCTTTCCCTTGCCCTTAGAATGAATACCAAAATATGTGGCCTGCAGTGTAGACTATGCACAGTCTTCAGTGTAGACTGCTCAGGCCCCCTCTTGGTTCCTGGAGTCTGCCATGCTTCCTTCTACAACCAGGCCTTCGCACATGCTGCTGTCTGCTAGGAATGCCTTGCCTTTCCTCATTACTTAGTTCTTCTCTACTCGTTTTTCAGGTGCCAGCTTGACTGTCTTCCTCAGGGGAGCTTCTCTGACCTTTATACACCAGATCAGCCCCCATGTGCTGACTTTGTCGAACTGGTAATATTTCTCTACCTTCAGGACACATATCAAGGCCCAGAAGTTGCAGTTTTGTATTTGTTTGATCATTTGGTGCATGTCTCTCTGGAGCCTGACTCTTTGGGGCTCATGTCCTGTCTCCACCAGTTTTAACTGTGGGACCTTGAACAAATCATTTCATCTCTGGTCCCCAGTTTCTTTTAACTGCAAAACAGGGATGATATAATACTTTTACCTAACTTGTGAGGTGGGGATGAAGATTAAATGGGATAATTTGTGTAAAGCATTTAGAACAGAGCTAGCTACTAATAGTAGAGAATCTTGGCAGGTATTACTGATGATTACTGCAGTGGACCACAAGCTCCATACAGGCAGGGGTCATTTCTGTTTGCTTAGATTTGTATGCAGGGTGCTTGGCACATGGATGGTGCTCAGGAAATATTTGTTGGATGAATGAATGAAGTGGAGATAATAGTAATACCATGTTTATAGAATTCCATGAGGATAAAAAATAATGCAAGTATATAAGTTCTTGGTAGCATATCTAGCTCATAGTAGGTGATCAATAAATATTCAATGCCTGAATGAGGAAAATGGGGACAATAGTAATACCAGCTTATGAGGTTGTTGTGGGGATCTAAGGTAACTCTGTAGTACCTTGTATAGTGCCTAGCACATAGTAGGTGCTCAGAAAATATTTGTTGAATGAATGAGTGAAGTGGGGATGATGGTAACACCAGCTCCTAGGGTTGCTGTGGGGATAGAAGATAAGGCAGGTCAATAGCTTGTTGTATTGTGGTTACACCTGGTAGAAACTCTGTTGAGTGAAAAGAGAGGAGCTCCTATGAGTTTCTTCTCCTGGGGCTTAGGAGAGAATTCTTTTGGGGTACAGAATGGTATGGAGCGGTCACTGGTCCTTTTGAAGGAAGAATGGGCAGCTGACTACTTGCCAAGCTCTTACCTGGATGAAAAGTTGAATTATTCCTTTCCCTCTTCCTCCCTAACCTGTTCTTTCTTTCCACTAGAATCTTTGCCCAGAGTCCAGCACCTCCTTGCTGTCCAAGATCATCTTCTGGTGGATTACAGGGTAAGGCTGGGCCCCTGAGACTTCAGGGAGGTAGTGGGGAGTGAATGAATGAATGAATGAATAAATGAGCATGCTGAGCTCCCCACTTGACTTCTCTCTCCTTCGCTCTTCTGCAGAGTTGTCTTGAATCTGCCTGTGCTGACCATGTGGTCTCAGAGACACTGACATTGTCCCCGAAGTCCATCACCTTGAATCTGATAAACACATGAGCCATCATCAGCTTAAATATCTGCAGAAGGCTTGGCGTGGGACAGCCATACACTGTACTGCTCTTGCTTTAGCTTCAGATTTGGGTTTTTATTTATTTATCTATTTATTGCCTAGACATCATGTTCAACCTGACAGATTTGGATTTTTAAAATATTAGATATAGTTATTATTGACATTATTTCCCTCCCATCCCCCACTCCTTAGAAAAATAATACTGTCTCACCATAGGAAACATGGGTTTAAAAAACACATGTGCAGGTCAGTAGTAAGGAAACACCCAGAGGCAACAACTGTCACCATTTTAGTATGCCTCCTTCTGGTCTTCTTTTCTTTTTGAGTTGGAGCCTCACTCTGTCTCCCAGGCTGGAGTGCAGTGATGCGATACCAGCTCACTACAACCTCTGCCTCCTGTCTTAAAGTGATTCTCCTGCTTCAGTCTCCCAGGTAGCTAGGATTACAGGTGTACATCATCAGGCCTGGCTAATTTTTGTATTTTTAGTAGAGACACAGTTTTGCCATGTTGGCCAGGCTGGTCTTGAACTCCTGACCTCAGGTGATCCACCCACATCAGCCTCCCAAAGTGCTGGGATTACAGGTGTGAGCCACCATGACCGGCCACCTTGTGGTTTCCTTTTTGTACATCTTTTTCTGCCCGTTGTCAATATCTTATTGGGGATTATTTGAAGAATCTTTCACCCTAATATGCATCATCTTTTTGGTTTCTTGGAGACAGGCTTTCACTCTGTGGCTGAGGCTGGAGTGCAGTGGCACAATGGTAGCTCACTGCAGTCTTGATCTACCAGGTTCAGATGATGCTCCTGCCTCAACCTCCTGAGTACCTGGGATTAAAGGCATGCTCCACCATGCCCAACAGAATTTTTCTCTTTCTTTGCAGAGATGGGATTTTACCATGTTGCCCAGGCTGGTCTCCAACTCCTGAGCTCAAGTGATTCTTCTGCCTCAGCCTCCAAGAGTGTTGGTATTATAGGAATGAGCCACCATGCCTGGTCTTATTCTTCTCTTTATGAACTTTTTACAAACAACTTTTTAAAAGATTAGATGTTTTCAATAATTTCTTCAAATTACTATTAAAGAATGTCACTGGAACAGTTGATGTAATTTGTATATGAATGCAGGACACCAGACACATGCTAATAACATTCATTCTTGTTTTGGAAAATTGTGCTCCAGTTACATAAGAGCATGTCCTGGATTCTAAGAGCATGTCCTGGATTCTAAGAGCATGTCCTGGATTATAAGAGCATGTCCATTTTTGGGGGGTAAAGATATGTAGAGCCTACATCTTACTTTTTTTTTTTTTTTTTTTTTTTTTTGAGATAGAGTCTTGCTCTGTTGTCCAGGCTGGAGTGCAGTGATGTGATCTGCAGCCTCTGCCTCCTGGCTTTAGGTGATTCTCCTCTCTCACCCTCCTGAGTAGCTGCGATTATAGGCATGCACCACCATGCCTGGTTAATTTTTGTAATTTTAGTAGAGATGGGTTTTCACCATGTTGACCGGGCTGGTCTCAAACTCCTGACCTCAGGCGATCCACCCACCTCAACCTTCCAAGGTGCTGGGATTGCAGGTGTGAGCCACTGTGCTAGTCCTTTAACTGTCTGAATGGTTTAGAAAAAGATGATGTGTTTGCGTGTGTGTGTGTGTGAATGGATAGAGAGAAAATGTTACTGTAAACTTGGCAACATGTTAACAGTGGTGAGCTGAGTGAATTCTTAGTATGATTTGAGTAATTTTTCTATAAGTTTGAAATTATTTTAAAACAAAAAATGAAAGTGTTTAACTTTTTATTATAAAAGTGTTCAGTTGGCTGAGTGCAGTGGCTCACACCTATAATGTTAGCACTTTGGGAGGCCAAGGTGGGTGGATTACCTGAGGTCAGGAGTTTGAGACCAGCCTGGCCCATGTGGTGAAACCCTGTCTCTACTAAAAATACAAAAATTAGCCAGGTGTGGTTGTAGGTGCCTGTAATCCCAGCTACTTGGGAGGTTGAGGCAGGAGAATCGCTTGAACTCAGGAGGCGGCTGTTAAAGTGAGCTGAGATTGCGCCACTGTACTCCAGCCTGGGTTGAGTCACATAGAAAGACTAATATAACAAAACTCAATAAGCTTATCACTCAGATTTCACGATTGCTAATTCTTTCTCATGTCAGCCTTTTTCCCCCTCCTTCAACTTGTTTTTTTGGGGGGATCTGGCTCTATTGCCCAGGCTGGAGTGCAAATGGCACTATCATGGCTCCCTGCAGCCTCCACCTCCTGGCCTCAAGCAGTCCTCCCACCTCAGCTTCCTGAGTAGCTGGGACTACTGGTGTGAGCCATTATGACTGGGTAATATTTTGTATGTTTACTTTTTGTAGAGATAATCACCCAGTGTTGCCCAGGCTGGTCTTGAACTCCTGAGCTCATGAAGTTTTCCCATCTTGGCCTCCTGAAGTGCTAGGATTAGAGGCATGAGCTACTCCTGGCCCATAATTAGCCTTTTTTAATGTAAAATTTTTAAAAGTTGGTGGGCATGGTGGCTCACACTTATAATCCCAACACTTTGTGAGGCCAAGGTGGGAGGATTGCTTGAGCCCAGGAGCTGAAGATCAGCTTGGGCAACATAGGGAGACCCTGTCTCTACAAAAATTAAAAAATAATTAGCCAGTCATAATGGCTCACACCTGAAGTCCCAGCTACTCAGGAGGCTGAGGTGGAAGGATCACTCTAGGCCAGGAGCTGGAGGCTGCAGGGAGCTGTGATCATGCCACTGCACTCCATCCTGGGTGACACAGTGAGACCCTGTCACCAAATGAATGAATGAATGAGGCCTATAATCCCAGCATTTTGGGAAGCTGAGGGGGCCAGATTCATTGAGCTCAGGAGTTTGAGACCAGCCTGGGCAACACAGTGAAACCTCGTCTCTACTAAAAGACAAAAAACTAGCCAAGTGTGGTGGCATGTGCCTGTAGTCCCAGACTTGGGAGGCTGGGGCAGGAAAATTGCTCAAACCCAGGAGGCAGAGGTTGCAGTGAGCCAAGAATATGGTACTGCACTCCAACCTGGATGACATAGCAAGGCTCCATCTCAAAAAAATAAAAAATACATGAATGAATGATGAAAAAGAGTTAATTAGAGTCATCTTGATATTTTCCTCCTAAATCTTTTTTTTTTCCTAAATCTTTTCTATGCACCCCCTCAAAAGAAAGACATTTTTCCTTTACGACCCAACAGAATGAGTTGTAATAACCTTGTAATATTTTCAAATATCTATCCACATTCAGACATCCCCAGCTGTGTGGCTGCCTTCGTTTGCAGTGGGCAGTTGTGCTGGGGAGGGGCACAGCATTGGTATGCTTGTGGAGTGAGTGAGCCCCATCCTCCTCCTCCTCCTCTCATTGACTCTTATTGCCTTACTCCCTTGTGTCTTGGCCTCAGGTTGATCATCTGGGGCTACCACCGGCCCCTGGAGAGCAGTGACCTCTGGTCCTTAATCAAGGAGGACACATCGGAATAATTCATGCCTATTTTGGTAAAGAACTGGAAGAAGAAATGCACCAAGTCTAGGAAGTAAGTGTGTTTCCTTGTCCTCCAGAATGCCCCAGTTCCCTCCTTTCCACCCCTGTGGCCTAAATCCAGGCTGCGGCTCTGGCATTGCTGCTTGTTACTAGCTTTGTGGTTCTCTCTTCTCCTCCGGACCTCAGTTTGTTTTTCTGTCAAATGGGGTAAAATCTCACAAGTCATTAAGGCAACTGAGTAGAAAAGAAGACAGAAGCTGGGCATGGTGCCTCACACCTGTAATCCCAGCACTTTGAGGCCAAGGCGAGTGGATCACAAGGTCAGGAGTTTGAGTCCAGCCTGGCCAACATGGTGAAACCCCATCTCTACTAAAATACAAAAATTAGCTGGGTGTGGTGGTGAGCGCCTGCAATTCCAGCTACTTAGGAGGCTGAGGCAGAAGAATCGCTTGATCCCAGGAGGTGGAAGTTGCAGTGAGCCAAGATTGCACCACTGCACTTCAGCCTGGGAGACAGAGTGAGATGCCATCTCAAGAAAAGAAGAGAGAAAAACACTGCCCAAGCAGGCAATTGATGCTGTTTGCCATGGCACATGACTGTCCCTCCTTGAGTCAGTCTCACTTTTTCTGTCTATTTCTGAGCATCTGGCATCCCGCGTGTTCCTGCTGTTTGAAGTGTTTCTGTCCAATGCACCCAGGTGACTATGTATGTTTGTGTAGCCAAAGAAGCCCTATTTGTGGATGATTTTGGCTGTACTGGATTTTAGACTCTACCCCATATGTAAGGCATGCCCCACGGTGCCACCTCTATCATAGGGAATCCAGTCAGTATGTGCCTCCACTGCACATACCTTAACTCTTCAAAGCTGAGACACCATCAGTTGCACAATACATTTTTACTGTGTGTAACAGTAAGAAAGAAAAGCAACTGCCAATTAAACAAGGATATAAGACAGATCCTGAACCTGGACAAGCTGGAACGTGAAATTGCAAATGATGTAGGGACAGTGGATTGTGGCCATGGGGGCAGCAGGGTGGCTGTTTTTGTTTCTGTTGCCTGTTCTGGGGTAAGCTTACTATAGTAAGCTGGGACAGAGCCAGCCTAGTGTACTGGATTCTCCACAGACCCATTGGCCTTACAGAGAAACCCCCAGACCCAGGGTGAGTTCCTCATTCTATTCCAGGGATGCCCAGGATACAGGCCTTCAGTCAGACCGAGATGGTGAGTGGAAATCTGGGACATCCATGTTGCCAGCCACTAGGACATCAACAGAGGACCTCATGACCCTGGTGGGAGGCTGTTTGGGTGGTCCAGGTGGTGGGAGAAATTGTCTTGTGGGAGATAGAGCTTCAGCCTCCATGGCTAAGCATTGTACGGAAATGTCCATGACCCATTGTACGGAAATGTCCATTGTACGGAAATAGTCATGTCCATGACCCAGTTGAAGGTCATTGGCAGGCAGAGGTGGGATCCTTGTTTATTACATGGAGACAGAACTAGTAGGATGGATGGATGGTTAAATGATAGATTGGTAGAGGATAGATAGATAATAGATGGATAGATAGTGGATGGATACATGATAGGTGGATGGATAGATGATAGATAGATGATTGATAGATGATGGATGAGTGGATGGATTAAGGGTGAGAGGGGATCTACTAGGGAAACTGGATCATGTGATTATGGAGAAGTCCTATGCTAGGCCATCTGCAAGGTGGAGAACCTGAGAAGCTGGTAGCATGTCTCAGGCCAAGTCCAAAGGTCTCAGACCCTGGGAAGCTTATGGTGGAATTCTCAGTCCACAACTAAAGACCTGAGAACCTGGAGTGACTGGGGTGAGTCCAGAGGCCAGACAGCCTGGAGTTCTGATTTCCAGGGGCAGGAGAGGATGATATCCTGGCTGCAGAAGAGAGATCACCTGAATTTACCATTTCTCTGACTTTTTCTTGTGTCTGGACCCTCTGCTGTTTGAGTGGTACCCAGTCACATGGGGGAAGATGGATCTTCCTTGTTGAGTCCACTGATTCAAATGCCAGTCTCATATGGAAACACCCTCACAGGCACACATGCAGAAATAACACTTTACCAGCCATCTCAGTATACCTTAACCCCATCAAGTTGACCCCTAACATCACCTATCACCTGGATTCCTTCAGCCTTACCTACAGTGTTCTCCCTGCTATTAAGGCCACATTTGTAGCATGGACTTCAGCATTCCTCATCACCAATGCCTCTGCTGATCACCTGGCTTGGCTTCCTTTCGTGGAAGGATGCCCACCTTTGTCTCCTCTGGAGCTTGCCAGGCGAGCAGGTTGTTGGAGAAACCATGAGAGAGGCAGAGCCTTGGGAGGAGGATGGACTTTGAATCAAGAAGCTCCTCCACTGATGTGGCTTTTAACTCACTGAGCAGATGAAACTGACTGCTGTTTTCATGCTTAGTGATGTTTAGTCCCTGAGGGTTCAGGGAGTGGAATAAAACACATACACTCTTCTTTTTTTTTTTTTTTAGATAAAGTGTTGCTCTGTCACCAGGTTGGAGTGTAGTGGCATCATCTCAGCTCACTGCAACCTCCACAGCCTGGGTTCAAGCAATTCTCATGCCTCAGCCTCCCAAATAGCTGGGATTACAGGTGTGCACTACCATGCCTGACTTATTTATTATTTTATATATGTATTTTTTTGAGACAATTTCACTCTTGTCACCCACGCTTGAGTGCAGTGGTGCAGTCTAGGATCAGCACAACCTCTGCCTCCTGGGTTCAAGCGATTCTCCTGCCTCAGCCTCCTGAGTAGCTGGGATTGTAGGCATGTACCACCACACTCAGCTGTTTTCATATTTTGAGTAGAGACAGGGTTTCTCCACGTTGGTCAGGCTGGTATCAAACTCCCAACCTCAGGTGACCTGCCTGCCTTGGCTTCCCAAAGTGCTGGGATTACAGGTGTGAGCCACTCTGCCTAGCCTTTTTAATTTTTTTTTTCTATAGAGACAGGACTCACTATGTTGCCCAGACTGGTCTCCAACTCTTGACTTCCAGAGATCCTCCAGCCTCAGCCTTCCTAGTAGCTGAGATTACAGGTGTGATCCACCATACACAGCTGACTAAATTTCTTTTTGTAGAGATGGTATCTCATCATGTTGCACAGGTTGTTCTTGAGTTCCTGAGCTCAAGCAATTCACCTACCTTGGCCTCCCAAAGTGCTGAGATTACAGGCATAAGCCTCCATTTATTACTCAGAGTATTTTCTGAAAATTCAGTGAGATAAATGTCATAATAAGCTGTGCCCTCGTCCTGAGTAAGTGCTGGGCAGGTTTTAGTTGTACAAGTTGTATTTATTCATGTCTACATTTCCATCTTGCCAGGGAGGATGTGGTGAGAACTGGCTCATTGGGCTTGAAAGCAGGGCACCTGAAAGGGGGCTGGCTCTGTGAGTATCTTGGTGTTTAGGGATGCTCAGCTTGGGACCATGGTGTCATTTCCTAGGGACATTGATAGATGGATCGCTTGCTTTATTCCCAGAGGCATAAGCCAGATCTGGCACCTGTAACCCCTGTGGAACTAGAGATAATGACAAGAACCAGGTCCTAGGCTGGAATTAACCACTGTGGCCCTTTACACCCAGATCCCTTTAGTTAACCAGAGAAGGGAATGCAGCCCGTGCAGCTCTGGGCTTCTGGGTTTCTTAGGCTCAGGGACCGAGTGAGGGAGTCCTGGGCTTGGGGGTTTTCATGGATTCTTGGACCCCTTTACAATCTTTCTTCACCCCTGAGTGACTTCCTCTCAAAAGTCAGATGTACCAGGGCACGGTGGCTCATGCCTCTAATCAAAGCACTTTGGAAGGTGGAGGTGGGAGGATCACCTGAGTTCATGAGTTTGAGACCAGCCTGGCCAATATGGTGAAACCCCGTCCCTACTAAAAATACAATAATTAGCTGGGTGTGATGGTATTTGCCTGTAATCCCAGCTACCTGGGAGGCTGAGGCACAAGAATTGCTTGAAGCTGAGATGACACCATTGCACTCCATCCTGGGAGACAGAGTGAGACTCCATCTCAAAAAACAAAACAAAACAAAAAAGCAGGTGTGAGTGATCTCCCTGCTTCTAACTTTGGGTTTGAAAACCCAATGCTTCATTAGTTTGTGTGTAATAGTTTTATGTTCTCTTTTTTGTGTATGGCCTCTTAGAGCTTATGGCCATTTTGAATTGTGGTTTCTGCTGGCGTGACTATAAAATGCTTTGTGAATCTGGAAGAGTTGGGCAGTTTTTTTTTTTTAAGTTAGATATAGTTACCATACAGCCAGCCACTCCCTTCCCAGACATCCACTCAAGAGAGCTGAGAACATATGTTTATAAAAGACTAATACAGGAACATTCTTACCTACTTTGTTTGTGATAACCCAAACTGGAGGTAAGCCAGACATCTATTAGCAAGTGAACAGACAGATTTCCCATTATGTGCATCTGCACAACTGAATACTAAGTTATGTGCAAGAATGAACTATTGGCTGGGCACAGTGGCTCATTCCTGTAATCTCAGCACTTTGGGAAGCCAAGGTGGGTGGATCACCTGAAGCCAGATTAAGACCAGCCTGGCTAACATGGTGAAACCCCATCTCTACTAAAAATACAAAAATTAGCTAGGTATGGTGGTGTGTACTTAATCCCAGCTACTCAGGAGGCTGAGGCATGAGAATAGCTTGAACCCGGGAGGCCAAGGTTGCAGTGAGCCAAGATGGCACCACTGCATTCCAGCCTGGGTGACAGAGTGAGAATCCATCTCAAAAAAAAAAAAAAAAAAAAAATCTAAAAAATTAAAAAAAAAAAAAAAAAAGGATGGTCGTGGTGGCTCATGACTGTAATCCTAGCACTTTGGGAGGCCAAGGCAGGTCTCCTAAGGATATCAAGACCAGCCCGGGCAACACAGTGAAACCCCATCTCTACTAAAACTACAAAAAAATAGCCAGGCAAGGCAGCTTGCACCTGTAGTCTCAGCTACTAGGGAGACTGAGGCAGGAGAATCAGTTGAGCCCAGGAGGCAGAAGCTGCAGTGAACGGAGACTGCAATACTGCACTCCAGCCTGAATGACAGAGTGAGAATTCATCTCTTAAAAAAAAAAAAGAGGCTGGGAATTGTGGCTCACACCTTATTGTGATCCCAACATTTTGACACCTTGGAAAGCAGAGGCCGGTAGATCACCTGAGGTTGGGAGTTCAAGACTAGCCTCACCAACATGAAGAAACCCCATCTTTACTAAAAATAAAAAAATTTTGAAGAGAAGTAAGTGACAGAGTTCATCAATGCACCCTGGTAAAGTTAAGGGACTAGGGTGTAAGAAGAATGTGATGTACAGGCAGAATGCAGGGGCACTGGAGCTAGAAGTGATCTTAGGGAACACGGAGTCACAGAAGAGCAACAAGATGCCATTTCTTGCTCAACTCCAGTCCACTGGCAGCAGTCAGCTGGAGGGCTGCTTGGACATAACTCAGTGGGAAAGAATGCCATGAGTGTCCATGGTGTCTGCCGTGTGCATGAGAAGGAAGGGAAGGGCCCAATATTTGACATGCTTGAGATCTAGCTCCTTTATTTTCCATATGACAAAATCTAGAGCCAGGGAGGTGAGCTAACCAGCTTCAGGGTCACACTGTGAGCTGGCAGTAGAATGTGGCAGGTGACCTGACTCTCAGAATTATATTCCTCTAAGCCAGGGGCTGGCCAAAAATGGACTGAGGTCCACATATGGCTCATGACCTCAGCATGGATTTCATTTTCTAATTTTTTGGAGACAGAGTCTTGCTCTTTTGCCCAGGCTTGAGTGCAGTGGTATGACCTTGGCTCAACACGACCTCCACCTCCCAGGTTAAAACGATTCCCATGCCTCAGCCTCCCAAGAAGCTGGGATGACTGTCATGCTTCACTGCACCCAGCTAATTTTTTTGTGGGGCACAGCGTCTCACTCTTTGCCCAGTCAGGAGTACAGTGGCATGATCCTGCCTCACTGCAACTTCTGCCTTTTGGATTCAAGTGATCCCCCTCCCTCAGCCTCCTGAGTAGCTGTGACCACAGGTATGCACCCAATGCCCAGCTAATTTTTTTTGTTTTTAGCACAGACAAGGTTTCACCATGTTGGTCAGGCTGGTCTCATACTCCTAGCCTGAAGCATCCCACCTGCCTCAGCCTCTCAAAGTGCTGAGATTACAAGCATGAGCCACAGCACCCAGCCAGATTTCATATTTTTAATGGTGAAAAATCAAAATATTACATGACAGATGCTAATTCTGTAAAATTTAAATTTTAGTGTTTCTAAATACATTTTTACAGGAACACAGTCACACCCATCAATTTCTGTATTATCTAATGCTGCTTTTCCACTACATGGGAAGAGATAGGTATTTGTGACAAAGACTATATGGCCCAGAATGCTGAAAGCTTCCAGAAAAAGTTTCTTACTCCTACTTTCTTCCAGTGTCTCTTAAACTTTAATGTCCATACACACCACCTAGAGAACTAGTTAAAATTCAAATTCTGTTTCAGTGGATCTGGGCTGAGGCCTAAAATTCTGCACTGTTAATAAGCACTAGGTGACACCATGGCTGCTGGTCCATGGACCACACTTTGAGTAGTGAAGATCAACTCCAGTGTGTCTCTGCATGTCGAACTGAACCAGCAGCAGCAGTACCTGGGGATGTGTTAGGAATTCAGATACTCAGGCACACCTAGACCTGCTAAACTGAAAATCTGAGTGGGGCCCAGAAAGCTGTGTTTAATAGTAACAAGCTATCGGCCAACAGAGTGGCTCATGCCTGTAATCCCAGCACTTCAGGAGGCAGAGGCAAGTGGACCTGAGGTCAAGAGTTTGAGACCAGCCTGGCCAATATGGTGAAACACCATCTGTACTAAAAATATTTTTTAATTAGCGAGGTGTGGTGTTGCATGCCAGGAATCCCAGCTACTCAAAGGCTAAGGTGGAAGAATCGCTTGAACCCAGGAGGCAGAGGATGCAGTGAGCCGAGATCACGCCACAGCACTCCAGCTTGGGAAACAGAGTGATACTCCATCTCAATCAATCAACCAACCAACCAAATATATTAAGCTATCCAGGTGATTCTGATGCAGGCTTGAATGTGAACACCCTCTCTCCTGCAGGTCCAGACTCTGAGAGATTTAAGGTAAGCCAAAGAAAATTCAGTGTCAGCATGAGCACACTTTCACAATTGCTGAAAAGGCTAGAACTTCCTTAAACATTCCACCTGCAACTCAGCTAACATGAGGCAGGTGGTAGTTTAACAGATAAGTTTCATATTCATAAAAATGTTTAACGCTGCTTCACAGGAAAATTTGTCAATCTCACCAAGAAGGAATAGTTGTAATGAGCACAACATTAAAAAAAGAATGACATAGTTAATAATAAAAAGACAGAAAAGACATGGGGCATCATCTGAAGTCATCCTTCACCATTAACTCTTTTTAACTGTGCTTAAAAGGGAATTTCCATAGTCCACCTGTATATGGTCTCCTGATATGTGGTCAGCTTTGCAAAATGGTAAGTTGCACTGTTTTTTTTGTTTGTTTGTTTTTTGTTTGTTTTTTTTTTTTTTTGAGATGGAGTTTTGCTCTTGTTGCCCAGGCTGGAGTGCAATGCCATGATCTCAGCTCACTGCAGCCTCCACCTCCAGGTTCTAGTGATTCTTCTGCCTCAGCCTCCCTAGTATCTGTGATTACAGACATGAGCCACCACACCCAGCTAATTTTGTTTTTAGAAGAGACGAGGTTTCATTATTTTGGTCAGGCTCATCTCAAACTCCTGACCTCAGGTAATCCACCACCGCCTCTGCTTCCCAAAGTGCTGGGATTATAGGTGTTAGCCACTGTGCCCGGCCTGCACTATTGTCTTTAAACTTTTCAAAGCCAGCAAGGCAGGGATAGATCTGTCACTGTACCCCAGGACAGGCACCAGAACACTCAGTGTAGCATGAATCATGATAGTAAAAAACAGGGAACAACCTGTTTTTGCAGTGAATGGGGGAAAAGGTAGTGCCAGCAGGGCACATACACATGCCAGACAAGCATGTATCATGAACACAAATGAAGCAAGCCAGGCATGGCAGCAGTGCACCTGCAGTCCCAGCTACTTGGGAAGCTAAAGTGGGAGGATTGCTTGAGCCCAGGAGTTCAAGGCTGTAGTGAGGTATGATCACATTTCTACTTCAGCCTGGGGGACAGAGTGTGACCCCACTTCAAAACCAAAACTGGAAAAAAAAAAAAAAGAAAAAAGCAGATCAGAATGAATCCAGATGATACACTATTAACTACACAAAGAGAACTCTATGTACACTATGATCCTATTTAAATCTGTCAAAATATTTATTAAAAACCTATATGCTTATACATTTTCTTCTAAAAGCATGCACAAACTGTCACTTTGGAGGAGAGGAACTGATAGAAGAGAAGACAATATACTTTTTATTTTATATCTTTATGATTTGATTCTTTTTTTTTTTCCTGCAGTGCATGACAAGTATTTGTTCAGCATCTGCTGTGCATTGTTTAATGTACTAAGGATACAGCAGCCCACCTGGAACTGACATTCTAGTGGGGAAAGAAAATAAAATAAGTGTACTTTTAAAAATTCTTTTAAATTTTTGTTTTTTTGTTTTGTTTGTTTGTTTGTTTGTTTGTTTGAGATAGGGTCTCGCTCTGTTGCCCAGGCCAGAATGCAGTGGTTTAGTTTTGGCTCACTGCAACCTCTGTCTCCCAGGTTGAAAGGATTCTCATATCTCGGTCTCCTGAGTAGCTGGGATTATATGCATGCATCACCCTGCCCAGCTAATGTTTTTTTTTTAAACAAAGACAGGGTTTTGCCAGGTTGGCCAGACTGGTCTGGAGCTCCTAACCTCAAGTGATCAACCTACCTTGGACTTCCAAAGTGCTGGGATTACCAGTGTGAGCCACCATACCCAGCCCAAAATAAGTAAATTTTAGAGTGTGTTTAGACCATGCCATATCTGTGGTCTAACCACACTTGACATGTGGTCCACAGGACATTGACAGTCCACACTTTGTGACCAGTTGGTGATAATATGAGGAGGTAGCACCATAACAGAGATCAACTATGGCACCAAGAGTGCCATTCAGCTCAGCTCACATTTTTTTTTTTTTCTTACAAGGCTTTCTTAATGCAGGAAGCAGAAGGCACTGGTTTCCATCCTGGCACAAATGCCTTAGCATGCCAAGTTGGCCAGGCTGGTCTCGAAGTCTTGGCCTCAAGTGATCTGCCCACTTTGGCCTCAAAAGTGCTGGGATTACAGGCATGAGCCACCATGCCCGACTGCCACCTGCTCATTTATAAAGCCCTCTGTGATTCACTTGCAACCAAGATTGAGAATCCCTGGTGCAGAGTGCCTCCCCGAATCCAGGAATGATCTGCAGCCCCCGCTTCCCTTCCAGGCATGTCTGTCTCCTTGTGGCTGTTTCTGTGAGACTCTGCATTTTCGAGTTCTGCTTTTATTTGTGTCACCTGAACATGTTTCCACAGTCACCCTGACCATGCTGCCGACTGCATATTTATCCCTTTTGTATCTTCCATTCTGGGTCCTCTCCCACCTCTGCTGGGGTCAGTCCTTTCTTGCCTTAAATTGTGCTGCTTTCTCTCCTGGCACCAAAGATTGGGGCAGCCAGTGCAGAGTGGGGGCTGTAGTCACCATCATCACTGAGGTATTGTGAACAAGGAAAGAGATATGATCTGTTTCAACACAGTACAGTGTCCGAGCACCTTTGATAAATGTTGGCTGTCATTGTCATTGTTGATGTTCTGGTGATTATTGTTGATGCTGGGTGGATTCTTCCTGGGATCAGGACAGATACCCAGCTGTCCTGTCCCTCAGTGTCCTTATCACGGTCCTTCCCTAAGTCTGCAGCTAAGGCATCTGCCAGGGCTGGGGTCTCATCTGAAGACTCAACTGGGGAAGGGCCGACTTCAAAAGTCACCTGGTTGTTGGCAGAACTAGGTTCCCTAATTGTTCAAAGGTTGAAATACTTTCTTATTACTGTGGAAACAGCCAGTGCTCCAGGTACCTTTTACAATTAACTCTTTGGAGCTCTCTGTGATATGGGCACTAAAGGGTTAGTTCCTGGCACTACAGGGGTCCCTGGGCCTCTGCCTGTTGGAAGATGCCCTTGTCAAACTGGTTATCTATTTTGAATATCACCTCTTCTTGCAGTGCTTGGGAACCAGGGGTCTATGCCCTTTCCCTCCTATAGTTCCTTGCATCCTAGTCCTGGGAAAGTGACCTTAACAGCAGAGATAATGCTATCTGGGCTGGCTTTTACTTATTGCTGCTGGTACAGGATGCTTGCTCAGGTCCAGGGCCCTCAGTGGATGGAGCTCTCTGTACAGCTGCAAAGCACCATTCATGCCCCACAGGACTGAAATCCAGATACAACCTGGCATTCAACCAGACAGCCTGTTTATAGCCTCTGCAGAGCAGGTCTACTTTCTGAGCATCCTGGCTGTCCGTTGCTCTACCGTCTCCTCCCTGAAGTGGCCAGTTTTTCTTGCCCTTGGTTTTAGCATCTGGCTTATATAACTCCCCTCCCCTCCTTTGTCTCTTTTTTGCCAGGGGTCACGGGCATCAGCAGTCCAGGGAAGGAAGCAAGGCAAATGGCAAATGGCATGCTAGTGACAGACAGTACAGGGAAGCAACTACAGAGGTAAGTGGGAGGAGGTGGTGTGACTCATACAGGCCTTGTTATTTCACCATCTGCCCATGCTTCTGACACTTGAGTTTCCTACATGGTGTGAGTCTTTGCTCACATCACTCGGGGGGGGGGGGGCCTGGAAGGTTCAGTCTTTGTGAAGCAGCATTCAATATAAAAACTATCTTAAGGATAGGAATGGAGGCTCGTGCTTGTAATCTCAGCACTTTGGGAGGATGTGGCAGGAGTATCACTTGAGGCCAGGGGTTTGAGACCACCATGGGCAACATAGCAAGACCCCATCTCTACAAAAAAGGAAGTATCCTCATGTTTGATTATAGAGGGCTTCCTTAGATCTCTGGGGATTTATAGCATATGCAGTATGTTAACCATGCTAGCTTTTAAAAACTGGGTAAGTCAGCTGGGCATGGTGGCTCACACCTGTAATCCCAGCACTTTCGGAGGCTGAGGTGGGTGGATCACCTGAGGACAGGAATTCAAGACCAGTCTGGCCAGCATGGTGAAACCCTGTCTCTACTAAAGATAGAAAAATTAGCCAGGCATGGTGGCAGGCACCTGTAAATTCTGGCTACTCAGAAGGCTGAGGCACAAAAATCATTTGAACCCAGGAGGCAGCAGTTGCAATGAGCTGAGGTTGCACCATGGCACTCCAGCCTGGACAACAGAGTGAGACTTTGTCTCAAAAAAGCAAAACAAAGAAACAGCAAAAGAACACCAAACACTGACAAAGTCAGAGCCTAAGCATACCGGACCTTGGGGATTTGAGAAAGGATGGTGGACCTGCAGTTGCTATAGGGGTCAGAAGAGGGCAAAGATGATGTGACCTAGCACTGTGCCTTGGTACATGTTGCTTTTGCCATTGCTATTATCTTACACAGCCTGCATTGTAGTGGGAGATCCCAGACAGTGCATGAGTGCAGAAGGATGTAAGATTTTCATCCAAGGTGCTAGCTCGGATTTGTGAAGCCCTAGGTCATGAAGCAGGAAGGCCCAGCTCCCCACCTGAATTCTAGATTTCATCAGGAGTTGGTTCTGATTCTTCCCTCTGCTCCTCCCTGAAAACCCACACTTGCTTTTGGATTTGAGGGCCACTTCCACCTCACTTGGCTTTAACCAAAGACCTTTGCACAGATCTCATGGACAAGGAAAGGTTACCCACCCCCAGGCCATAGATCAAAGAGGGGAGGTGCTGGAGGTTTATTTGGCCTTCAGGAAGTGTTTTCAGGGGACACAGGTTTGGGTGTGCAGTGATGAATCACATGGGGCTTTTGACCTCAGGTAGCTTATAATCTTGTTCAGGAGATAAGTAGGTAGAGGAAGGCATAGAAAGTTCCACGGAAAGAGCCACATCTGTGTTTTGCATGGCCTCCATGATTTCTTTTTTCTTTTCTTTTTTTTTTGAGATGGAGTCTCCCTCTGTTGCACAGGCTGGAATTCAGTGTGCAGTGGCACCAACTCAGCCACTGAACACAAAACTGTGGTCAATGCAGTCTGATACTCTCTGGGGTCTGCATAAAGATAATGTCCACTGATGTACAGAAAGTCCTTTTTTTTTTCTTTTAAGACAGGATCTCACTCTGTTGCTGAGGCTGGAGTGCAATGACAGTCATGGCTCACTGTAGCTTCTGCCTCCTGGATTCAAGTGATTCTTCTGCCTCAACCTCCCTAGTAGTTGGGAGTACAGGTGCCTGCCACCATGCCTACCTAATATTTGTATTTTTAGTAGAGGCAGGGTTTCACCATGTTGGCCAGGCTGTTCTTGAACTCCTGGCCACCAGTGATCTGCCCGTGTTGGCCTCCCAAAGTGCTAGGTTTACAGATGTGAGCTACTGCCCCCAGCCAAAAAGTGCTTTCAGAGTAACAGGCTTGCATGAAGGAGAAGCCAGGGCAAGATCCCACCCCAACCTCCACCACCTTTGTAAAACAAGAAAATTGAATGAACTAGGTAATTTGCCCTATTTTTTCATCATGTTTCATATTTTGAAACTTTTCGTGTTTGAAAGATGATCTAAGATGTGCCCTTTCTGTTTTATCTTTTATTTGAAGATCAATTAGAATTGATCTTCAAAAAAAAATGCATTTTTTGCATATCAGTTATCATGGGCTTTTTGCAGACCCCCAGATATCATCACAGATTGTGTTTTCCACAGGCCTCATTCCTGCCTGAGACATTCCTTTTCTATGGGGACCTATAACCCTGGAGAATGACATGGCAGTGGGGGTTGCACATGTGCATATGTTCATATTTCTGTTTACATGTGTGCCTGTGCAGTTGACATACCTGTGCTTTACTTTTCCAGACAGCTCAGCAGCTCCTCTTCCTATAGCAGGGACATCAGCAGGCACCACAGCAGCACTGCAGAGCTGCAGAAAGCTGAAGCCAAGAAGGAGGAGATTTGAAAGCTTATAGAGGCTGGCAAGGCACCAACAGGGCAGGTGAGATTTGCTCCTTCAGTGATGGCAGTGGCTACAGCTTACAGAGCACCCACTGTGCAAAGTGCCTGGTCTGTAATACACCTGTAAAGGTACTATTTACTGCACCAGAAACTGAGGCCAGAGAGGTTTAGTGACTTACCCAAGGTCACTGCTTGTAAGCAGCAGAACTGAGATTTGAACCCTAGCAGACTCTAGGGTTGGTGCTTGTAGTCTCTGCTCTACTGACTGCCACATTGACTTGAGCAGCTTAGGGGCTCTCATTAGCTATAGGCAACCTGAATGCTTTAAATCAGGGCTTTCTGCAATGTGGGGTTCAGTTGTGCCTGAAATGGTTTCAGGATATGTGTAAACACATGCAATGACAGACGAGTGTTTATTTCTTTTTTATTTCTTTTTTGAAACAGAGTCTGACTCTGTTACCAAGTCTGAAGTGCAGTGGTGCTATCTTGGCTAACTACAACCTCCACATCCCAGGTTCAAGCAATTTTTCTGCCTCAGCCCCCCATGAACCTTGAATTACAGAAACTCGCTATCACACCTAGCTACTTTTTGTCTTTTTAGTAGAGACAGGATTTCACCATGTTGGCCAGGCTGGTCTTGAACTCCTGGGCTCATCTTCCATCTTCAGCCTCCCAAAATGCTGGGATTACAGGTGTGAGCCATTGCACCTCTCCTGTTTTTCATTTCTCATATAATCCTTTTGATTATGTCCCTGAGAAAGTCTCAGTTAGTTCCTAGCCTGCTTTCAGTACCTAACAGCTGCTAGCCTCTCTTTATAACAGCAAGAAAGGGTTTTGAGCTCCCGTTTTATTTATTTATATTTTTAAAGGATCACCTATTTTAGGCAAGTGTTAATAATTCTTTATTTATGGTAGTGATCCAAAGTTTATTTTTAAAAATAAATGTGATTATGTTTTTTAAAAACTAGGTAATGAAATTTTTAATTTAGGTAAAAATTCAGCATACAGATGAAGAAAAACAAAAAAAAAACATGAAAAGTGGTAATGGGGGAGTGAGGCTGAGACACTTTCTTTTAGATGTGCTCTATTGTCATAATTAAAAGAACTAGAGGAGCAAGATCAAACAAATTCAAAAGCTAGCAGAAGACAAGAAATAACTAAGTTCAGAGCAGAACTGAAGGAGATAGAGACACAAAAAAAACCCTTCAAAAAAAATCAATGAACCCAGGAGATGGTTTTTTGAAAAGATCAACAAAACAGATCACTATCCAGACTAATAAAAAAGGGAGAAGAATAGATGCAATAAAAAGTGATAGAGGGGATATCACCACTGATCCCACAGAAATACAAACTATCATCAGAGATTACTACAAACACCTCTTGCAAATAAACCAGTAAATCTAGACAATATGGATAAATTCCTGGACAAATACACCCCCCAATACTAAACCAGGAAGAAGTTAAATCCCTGAGTAGACCAATAACAAGGTCTGAAATTGAGGCAGCAATTAATAGCCTGCCAAACAAGAATCCAGGACCAGATGAATTCACAGCCAAATTTTACCATAGGTAAAAAGTGGAGCTGGTACCATTCCTTCTGAAGCTGTTCAAAACAATACAAAACGAGGGAATCTTACCTAACTCATTTTGTGAGACCAACATCATCCTGATACCAAAACCTGACAGAGATACAACTAAAAAAGAAAATTTCATGCCTATATCCCCATGATGAACGTTAATAGGAAAATACTCAATAAAATACTGGCAAACTGAATCCAACAGTACATCAAGAAGCTCCATCATGATCAAGTCAGCTTCATCCCCAAAATGCAAGGCTGGTTCAACATATGCAAATCTATAAACATAATCCATCATATAAACAGAACCGAGACAAAACCCATGATTATCTCAATAGATGCAGAGCATGCCTTTGACAAAATTCAGCCCTTTATGCTAAAAACTCTCCCAAAACTAG
This sequence comes from Plecturocebus donacophilus, assembly GCA_004027715.1. Taxonomy (NCBI): domain Eukaryota; kingdom Metazoa; phylum Chordata; class Mammalia; order Primates; family Pitheciidae; genus Plecturocebus; species Plecturocebus donacophilus. The sequence continues at coordinate 115,073 of PVKP010002640.1, forward strand.
GTATTGATGGAAGGTATCTCAAAATAAAAGCTATTTATGATAAACCCACAGACAATAACATAGTGTATGGGCAAAAACTGAAAACATTCCCTTTGAAAACTGGCACTAGGCAAGTTTGCCCTCTCACTACTCCTACTCAACATAGTATTGGAAGTTCTGGTCAGGGAAATCAGGCAATAAAAAGAAGTAAAGGGTATTCAACTAGGAAAAGAGGAAGTCAAATTGTCTCTATTTGCAGATGATGTGATTGTATATTTAGAAGACCCCATCATCTCAGCCCAAAATCTCCTGAAGCTGATAAGCAAAGTCTAAGAATACACAGTCAATGTGCAAAAGTCACAAGCATTCCTGTTCACCAGTAACAGCCAGCAAAATCGTGAGTGAATTCCCATTCACAACTGCTATAAAGAGAGTAAAATATCTAGGAATACATGTAACAAGGAATGAACGGACCTCTTGAAGGAGAATTACAAACCATTGCTCAGAGAAGAAAGGAAACAAACAGATGGAAAAACATTCCATGCTTATGGTTAGGAAGAATCAATATTGTGAAAATGGCCATATTGCCCAAAGTAATTTGTAGATTCAATGCTGTCCCCATCAAGCTACCACTAACTTTCTTCACAGAATTGAAAAAATACCTAAACATCATATATAACCAAAAGAGAGCCCTCATAGCCAAGACAATCCTAAGCAAATCAAACAAACAACAACAACAACAACAAAACTAGAGGCATCATGCTACCTGACTTCAAACTATACTAAAAGGCTACAGTAATCAAAACAGCATGGTTCTGATACCAAAACAGAGATGTAGACCAATGGAATAGAAGAGAGGCCTTAGAAGTAATGCCACACACCTACAGCCATCTGATCTTTGACAAACCTAACAAAAATAAGCAATGGGAAAAGAATTCCCTATTTAATAAATGATGTTGGGAAAACTGTCTAGCCATCTTCAGAAAGCTAAAATTGCATCCTTTCCTTACACCTTATACACAAATTAACTCCAGATATATTAAAGATTTAAACATATGACCTAACACCGTAAAAGCCCTAGAAGAAAATCTAGACAATACCATTCAGGACATAGGCATAAGCAAGAACTTCATGACTAAAACACCAAAAGCAATGGCAACGAATGCCAAAATAGACAAGTGGGATCTAATTAACCTTAAGAGCCTCTGCACAGCAAAGGAATCAATCATTAGAGTGAACCAGCAACCAACAGAATGGGAAAAAAATTTTGCAATCTACCCATCTGACTAGGGGCTAATATTCAGAATCTAGAAAGAAATTAATTTACAAGAAAAAACAACCCCATCAAAAAATGGGCAAAGGACATGAAGAGACCCTTCTCAAAAGAAGATGTTTATGCAGCCAACAAACATGAAAAAAAGCTCATCATCACTGGAGAAAAAAAGCTCATCATCATTAGAGAAATGCAAATCAAAGTCACATTGAGATACCATCTCATGCCAGTTAGAATGGTGATCATTAAAAAATCAGGAGACAACAGATTCTGGAGAGAATATGGAGAAATAGGAACGCATTCACACTGTTGGCAGGAGTGTAAATTAGTTCAGCCACTGTAGAAGACAGTATGGCAGTACCTCAAGGATATAGAACTAGAAATATCATTTGACTCAGCTATCCCATTACTGGGTTATACCCAAAGGATTATAAATCATTCTATTATAAAGACACATGCACACACATGTTTATTGCAGCACTGTTTACAATAGTGAAGACTTGGAACCAACCCAAATACCCATCAATCATAGGCTGGATAAAGAAAATGTGGCACATATACACCATGGAATACTATGCAGCCATAAAAATGGATATCATGTCCTTTGCAGGGACATGGATTTAACTGGAAACCATCATTCTCAGAAAACTGACACAAGAACAGAAAACCAAACACTGCATGTTCTCACTTATAAGTGGGTTTTGAACAATAAGAACACAGGCACATAGGGAGGGAAACATCACACACTGGGGTCTGTCAGAAGGAGGGGGGGTAAGGGAGGCATAGCAGGGGGTGGAGGGATTGGGGAGGATAACATTAGGAGAAATACCTAATGTAGATGACAGGGGGATGGATGCAGCAAACTACTATAGCACGTGTATACCTACGTAACCTGCACATTCTGCATATGTACCCCAGAACTTAGTATAATTATTAAAAATAAATAAATCAGATACAGCCTTGTTATGCTGCCCAGGTGGCTCTCAAACTTCTGGGCTCAGGCAACCTCAAACTCCCAAGTAGCTGGGACTGTAGGTATATATCACCACACCCAGCTATTTTTTCTACAATTTTTAATGTTTTATTCTCACTACAGAACCAATAATATAAGTAGAGGAACAATCCTACCAAGTACATAATACCCAAATAATAAGTCCAAGAAAAACAGCTATATGCTATTTGTTGTACAGTTTTTTAACTAAAAGGTGCCAGGGAGATTCCATGATTACCACAAGTAATTTGATCCATTGAAGATTTATACTGGCAGAAATAGAGATGTCACACTGGTATGATTTAAAAGTCAAAAGTGTTAATATTTATCTAATTAAACCTTAACCAAATTTCATATTTTCTCTATTGGGGAAAGCATTTCCTAACGTGATTTTTCTGTTGCTATGTATCTTCCAGTTCATTTTTGTTTGGCCCACACTATGTCACAGTACTCATCAATCCTTTGTTAGTTGCCAACATTAAATAAAATTTTTAAATCAACTAGCCATATGTCTATGGTTTTCTCTGACCAATTTCCATAACCATCATAAAACAATAATAGATAAACCACTGCTAAATTTTAAAAGTAAATACTATGCAAAAGTTGACTGAGAGAAAATTTTACAAGAGACCACTTAACCTTGGTAGTAAGTCAAGTCACATCATCTGGTTTGTCACGAATTCACACACAGCAGAAAATGCTTTAGAGCAAAAATATACAACTTTCTTTTTTTTTTACAAATTTTTTAACTGCCAGTTCCTATTCAGCTTCCCGCTCCAAAAAACAGAAACACAATCTGGGAAAAGGTCAGCCATCTGTATATTAAATAACATTTCTTGATACAATTAAAAATATAGTCTCTGTTCTAAAAATAGATTTTGGTTACCTATTTCTGCCTCCAGCTGTCCAAATCTATAAAATATTCAATGAAAACTGACCTTGAGCTCCATAACAAATAGTGACAGCCAATATATTGGCAGAGCTTGACAATAATTTACCCTCACAAATTATTTGTCCTGAAGCAGAACATGAAATTCAATTAATGGATGACATAACATTTGTCACCTAAACTGGAAGGAATCTTAAGAACTAAAACAAGGTGGAAAAATCCACTGTCTCTTGTCCATTATCTATCTCTGGTTAAAAGACTAAGCTATGTCACTTCAAAATGGCAGTCTTGATTCTTCAACATGAAAACCACTTAAGAAGATCTCAGTGCTCTCCTTTGTCCTAAAAGCATGCAGAGAATCCCCTGCTGTATTTCATATGTGTGAGAGCTAAACGTACAAAATGTACAAAAATAATGAAAGTGTATTTTCTTATTGAGGATACTCTTCCCAGGAAGATTAAAACATTAACAATTATAAAAATCCAATTATTTTCACTCTATAGGTCCTACCTTTTTCAGGTCCACATAAACTACTAAGCCCTTAAAAACCTTCATAGGCACTCAGATATGCCTATGAGAGAGACTGCTGGAAAAACAGAGTCCTGGCAGTTGTACCTCTGTTTCCCTAAGTACTACCTAAATATGTTAATTCCTATGGGTTCCCGCTTCCAGATTCCACCTATGCAGGACTCCATGGCAGTTTCCAATAATCTTCAAATCTTCAGTCTATGAAAACACAGATTCCTGAAAGGATGGCCTCAAATGACCAGGAGTGGGAGCATTCTATATCCCTGCTCCTGAACAACAACCTAACTGAAGCCTCTATTAACTACCAGCACAGACACAGACACAGCTCCAACTACCCAGCTGAACTTCAAGACTGATTTGACAGCCAATTATGCCCCTGACCCAGCCTGCATGGCTATGGGAAGGACATCAGTGAATTGGGAAAAGAGGCAGCGATGAGGAGACACCTGCCCTGGGCCACAGATCTATGTAGTTCAGCAGTCTCCAGCCCATCAGTACTCAAGGGGCTCTAAGCCACCCCTCTGTAAGTCAGGATGGAATTAGATGATACCACATTTCTGTCTACTGTAGAGACTCCTCCCAGTGTCTCCAAATGTTTTAGCATCTTACAGCAAAAATCTTCAAGTTTGTCAGTTCTTGATTTAAAAAGAGCACAGCAATCTGTTTAGAGCTTCCTTGAACCCTCTATTTTAATGTGCCTTTATAGATAATTCCCAATATCTTGTGTCCTTCATGTTTATAATTTATCAGACTTGTCATAAACCCCAATATTCTAATCTCTTATTGAATAATCCATATCCAGTGTCGTTTCTCTTCAACTTGGCCTTCCCCTGCTCATTCCATTCTTAGCCATTTCCATTGGGTTCACCAGCTAATTCCCTTCTCATTCTATCCACTGGGTGCACCAGACCTGCTCCCCCTTTGTATTATCAAAACACATGTCAGGCCAGGCATGGTGGCTCACACCTATAATCCCAGCAGTTTGGGAGGCTGAGGCAGGCACATCACCTGAGGTCAGGAGTTTGAGACCAGCCTGACCAACATGGAGAAACCTCATCTCTACTACAGATACAAAATTATCCAGGCAGGGTGGCACATGTTTGTAATCCCAGATACTCAGGAGACTGAGGCTGGAGAATCACTTGAACCCAGGAGGCAAAGGTTGCGGTGAGCCAAGATTGTGCTATTGCACTCCAGTCTTGCAACAGAAGGGAAATTGTCTCAAAAAACAACCACAACAACAAAAACCTGCCAATGGAATAAAAAAAGAAGGAAGAGTATTGGGCTTTAAAATGAGTTCAAATCTCATTTCTACCATGTCTTATGTCCAAAAAAGAGCATCCTAATCTCTTTGAATCTCAAGTTCTCTATCTAGAAAATCATTTGACGAGAACATTCAACACAGTTTGAAGTACTAGAAGATATTTTAATTAGTCCTAAGATTCCTTAAATTTCTGTAGTTCTATATGCTTTTGGTTCTGTCTATAGGAAAATTGGGAATACATAGCCAGCAGAATTTGAAAACATAACAAAAGAAACACCAAGGAAGAAAAGTCATGGAAAAACTAA